>JAZBQP010000041.1:0-108565 GCA_038407015.1 Ceratocystis ficicola | reverse complement strand
GCGCTTCGCTCGGCAAACCTCTATAGTGAACCTTGCAGAGGGTTAATTCTGTCCGGTAACCAGTCCGGCGTCGTTTGATCTCTGTGATTCCCGTAGACGTTAAATATATTCAAGTTCAAGTTCAAGACGTAAACTAAATTCGAGTTCAACTTCGGATTTTTGCTTTTTTTCTTGTGTTGACACGATTGCTATAGGGTGAAGACGAGTAACAAGCTTGCTTGGAAACATACGTGGTCAGTCGTGCGCAGAGTCAACCTTGATTAGTAACTAATCTGGCGTTGTTTGATCTTGGTGATTCCTGTAGATGTTGAAAGAGCTCAAGTTCAAGCCTCGGCGTTTCTGGGCACTGTGAAGTCCCGGGAAATAAGACAGTGGACTAGCCGGCTAAAGAGGGTTGTAAGGGTGCGGATTTGCTGGTTCTCAAGATGATGATGTATATACAGCGGCAGTGAGACGCTGAAACGACGGGTTCAGGGCTGATTTCAAGGACTGTGTCAGAGCGAACTGTCCAAAGAGAGACAGATCGCCTGGCAGGGACGCTGGGACTCTAGAAGCCACTCGAGGTGACTGGGTGGGAGAACTGCAGCAAGGATCCGTCTCTAGAACTTTGGCAGCACGCTCCAGACATGGCGACCTTGAGCAGTCCATGCCTAGTTCAACCCAGGATACCGAGGCAAAGTGTCAAGTGCGGAACTGTGGCAAACCGAGTGACTTTAGCAGCCCATGGGAACGCACGTGCAACGCTATGAAACTTCATAGAGAAGGCAGCTCTTGCAAGTGTCTAGCAGTGAAACTCGACCTGAAATGGAGGGCGTGTTAAGTAGGCACATAATAGGAGACGGGACGGGCTATCACAGAGAGATGTAGGGCGCTCAGGTTTGTTTAGAGTTTATTTGCAGGCACACATTCTGCCCTTCCCTTTCCTTTTAATTTTCTTCTGTTCTGCAACGACTGCAGGATGGAGACCAACAACAAGATTTCCTAGACGCATACGCGCCTCTCTTTCCAACCCGACGTATAGCCTTACAGAGTTTCTATTCTGTCTAGTGGCCAGTCTAGCATCGTTCAAAATCTGGGATTCCCATAGACCATAGACCTTGAACAAGTTGAAGCTCAAGTTCAACTCCCTCGACGAACCCTTTATTGACCAGTTCAGGGAGGTGGGCATGCAGGTGGGCAGACGTAAAATTATACAATAGCTAGTAACTAGTAAGTGAAGTGGACATTAAACATAACTCGCAAACAAAATAGGCGCACACTGATAGCGGAAAAGTCGTGTAGTTGAGAACTTGGACTTTCGAAAGCTATAGAAAGTCCTTGAAGTCGAGGTGCATCCACAGTTACTCCCTTCCTACAAGTGGCGTCAGAGGACAACGTCATTCAAGCTTCTCCCGTCTAAAACATGTTGACGTACTACTTTGGAAGACCTAGTAAGTACATGTTAGATAGAGAAAACAAACAAACAAAAGAGCTATTCCCCAGATGGAGAATGCGAAAGTGAAGAATGCCATGTACTCAACATCTTGGTTAGCGAGCACATACTATGAGGACTGAAACGTAATCCAGGCGCGGAAAGCGGAAAAGCTATTCAGGCTACTGCTAGCACAGATGCAAGGGATATACTAGACTGGGGCTAACTCAAGAGAAGCCTGCCATGCTGCCCTAACTGTAGTTTAGTGAGGAGAAAGGCGACAAGAGACATTAGGTAGAAATTGAGAGGGCCCTGCTAGTAATAACCGTCATGGGCAGCAGAACGGAGTCAGGAGAGACAGTTATTGAACATAGAGCTACCCTAAAAGAGGCCACATAACTCTAGGAGCATGGATGGAAGTGGCAGATTCAGAGGCAGCTGGTGCTCTTGAGGCATCAAGACGAGTTGCGGCTCCTAAAGACACTAGAGAGATCGAGCCTGGCGTGTCTGAACAGAGGAGCAGTAGACAACGCCCGCAGCCTATCTGCCAGAGACAGGGTACCACATAACACAACGGTCGAGACAAAGGGAGCTCCCAATTCGCCCTTCATAATGCAAGAGCTAGGCTGGAACGGAATTATATCTGTCTTTGCAACCAGAGCTAGTGCCAAAGATATCAACAAGTGCTACAAGCAATAGGAATACAACTGCTTACATAGGCTCAAAGGATGTGGCCAGCTAAAAGAACTGATAACTATGTATGCAGGACTCTATTAGGGCTACACAGTCAATAGGCTGCTAATAAGCCTCTAGGAAACAGAAAACAGGTAGCTAATACTGTTAGCTTACAACGCCATTGTGTCGTGTACCCAGAAGAAACACCGGCTTAGGTAGGCCTACACGGGACTATCCAAGCCCTGCTAAAAAAGCCACCCTCAAGACACATGGAGGAACTGATAACAGGCCTCCCGGTTGTAGAAGAGCCCTTTTAGAGAAGCCACAGGAGACGCTCAGAGTTTAAGAGCATCTGGCCGCTTGGTATCAGCAAGTTTCTCCCAATCAAGATACGCTGTCGTATTGTTGCAGGCATACATGAAAAAACAGGATGCAATAGAATATGCTGCAAGCGAGCATGGACATTCTTGTGTAGTTTGCTCAAGGGCAGTTGCGGTTCTCTCGTCAATCCATGACTATTTGATCTCTGCCATTCCAGCAGAAGCTTAACATTGGTGTTATGTTCAAGCAAACCACGCTTGTAGCCTTGGTAATTCTAGTAGACGTTGATACGTTCGTTATTTCGTCATTACTCTTCCAGACATCTGAGGGTCTTCAAGTATCCATCAATTAATGGTTCATTCCGGGAAATCGTGCCAGATCTAACAGAGAAAAATAAGAAACGAAGAAGTTGTTAGGAGAGTGGCACCTGAATATACACACAACTTTAGATTCAACGTAATGCTACGCGATGTATACATAAAGGTTTACAAACATCGTAGACTACAGAATTAATACGAACGCTTACTTGAAAGAATGACTTTATTGATTATTAACAGGCGGCTGCTTTCATGCCTACATTCTGCTCCAATTCGCAGTCTCTTAGTACATCAGAAATGACTAGACTTCTGATGTATGGCTCATAGGGCAGACGCCGATTTTGCAGGCCTCGCAGAACATGTATAGATGGGGATCAGACCTTTTAACAGTGTATTCAGCCTCTGGCTGATCTACATTATTCCATTTTTTCAAGCGATAGGCCACCCGCTCAGCGTAGGAGAAGTCAAGCTTGGGCCTGCTAAGATGGTTACAGTTCCGGCATCGCTGATGGTATACAAGGGCGTTATATCTGTTGTGTTCATAGAGTTGTATCGTCACTGCAATCTTTTTGCTAGCCCATCCGCTGGAGTCGCACCCAGTATCATGGCACAAAAACTTGCCCATGATACTGGTTGTATAGGCCTTGATTGGCTCTTCCTTTGGCTTCTCGTAGAACTTGAGAGATAGCCCCGACTCTCGGAGCTGGGCTTCCACTTCGCTATGCATATTGGGGTACATAGATGCTGTTTTGACCGGCTTAGAGTTCCGTTTCCCTTTTTTTGCATTCTTCGGACTTTCGTCATTCTTTCGCCCTGACCCGCTGTAGCTTCGGATAGTATTTTCGACGGCATAGGAGCTTAGCTGCGACAGACCTCCACAGGCCACAGAAGGATAGGACTGCGGAGCATAGCAATAAAAGATAGGCTGTATCAGAAGCCTGTTGGCATACATGTTGCGGTGACCGGCTTTTGAAATTGAGATGATGCCAGATGGGCGCCAGTAAACTGTGGCTGGAGAAACTGTTTTGGAGTTTCAAAGATAGGATGAAGACTTGCAGACACTCGAATATTGCGCGTCAGGCTGGGAGATGACCTTTTCGTTCAGCCGGCTCATACATGCATGGAAAAGGTTTGTTGTGCATGCAACCCTAGAATACACCTTTGTTGTCCATGTGACTTGCTGGCCACGTCCTGAGTCATTATCAGCACAAATAGATTCCTGGAAAAGGGGACTGCTGATACTTGCGAGTTTCCATAGCGACAATTAGTGATGCAGTGATGCACGCGGTACATACATGGCATGAGTATGCCTCCATATTGTACATAATGAGACCTAGTCCAAAATGCACAGGATGGTATCACACACACTGTGTAACCTAAGGACGCGTGGCTGATTTTGACGCACGTGTGGCGTTTCGGGAGCTGGCCCGCGCCACATCACGTATCTACAAAGCTTCATCAGGTGACAGTTCTAGACAGTAGTCCAGGCCTAGGATATGTAAACTATCACACTATTTGCTTTTGGAACATTCGTGAGTGGAAACAAACAATGAATCTTCAACGTCAAAAGACGCGTGGCCGTTTTGTGAGGGACGAGACATAAATGACGTCAACAAATTCAAAAGTACCAATGGACACGCATTCATCTACCCCCGCTGAGGCCTTTGCTATGCCCTATCTGGTGAAGAGGAAAAAAGAGTTGTAGAACTAAAAAAAAGACTTGGGCTGCCTCTTGGTCTTCAGCCTTGTTGCTACCTATTTGTTTTCTCTCAGCCTCATATTTGGCTACTTGATGCCTACTAGCCTCACTGCTGCCTAGTCTTATGCCAGTACAGTGGGTGGGGTGGTGTCCCTCCTCAGTATCACCTCCATAGCTGGGCAGGTTACTTGTCTGTCTCACCAAACTTGAGTAGGCTGCGTTTCCATTTTGCTACCAATCGTCATGCTAGAAGTGCACATATAAAATTCTGGTTGCCCCCCTCTTCTCAATGTCACCATCCTCTTCTCCTACCTCATCACCTCTTTTAACCTCCTCCATCGCCCTACACATAACAGTTCATTCCTTTCCATACAAGTTCCCCCAATACAACAATGACAGAGCTAGCTTCTCTTTCTATCCCACCTGCTAATGGGACTGAAACTCCCAAAAGTGCTACTCCAGTTCATCTTGAGGGGGGTGGTACGCCACATCGCTACGAAAAACGACATCGCCACCATCATCATCCCCCCGAGTATTACTCTCAATATGACCTTTATGATGATGGCAACGGTTCTCCCTACGAGGACTTCTACGCTGACTTCACCCATGATCCAGAGGACTTCTCTGGCCCCTTCTCTGACGATAGTGAGTCGGATGTGATCCGCGCTCCTAAGGCCAACAGCGCTGGTCGAGACCTCCAGCCTACTGAGACGGAGGGAAAAAACGACACTGATGAAAAGGCAGCACCCGAGCAGGATGGTTTGAGCCCTCGCCGCCTTCGCCATGGCCGCCATAATTCCTTTAAAGATCGTGGCCGCTTTTTTGCAAAGCGTAGCGGCCATAGTCCTCACAGGCATGGGGATCACATGGGTGGACGGGGAGGTCGCTTTGGCGGGCGCGGTGGCCATTTCAGTGGGCATCACCACGCGGGCGGCTATGACCGACGTCATCACCCTCACCACCACCACCACCACAGTCCCGGTAGGCATGGGCCTGACAATGTCTGGGACAAGCCCTCCGGAGATTCTGATGGGCCTCATGGCAGGCCCCATTACTTTGGTACTCTCCCTCATTTCCCCCCCTGGCCCCGTCCTTCTCGCCATCGTGGCCCTCCTGGCCCTCCTGGCCCTCCTGGCCCTCCCGGTCCTCCTGGCCCCCCTGGTCCTCCTGGTCCTCCTGGCCCTCCTCGGCTTGCGGCCCTCTCCAGCCATCTCCATAACATGTCTTTATCCCAAGATGTTCCCTCTCCCCACTCATCTTCCCCTTCTCCGATTGAGACTCTTTTCCCGATCGATGTCCTGCGATCCGAACGCAAGATTACCATCATTGTCCCCGTCTTCGGGCCTAGGGACAAGTTCTCTGTTATGTGGCAACCCGAGACCCGGAGTCTCGAGCTCTCCACTTCGCTCAATGCCCAAAAGTATCCTGCTGATCTTGGCACCGTTCTCTCGAGAGAATTAAAAACTGAAGTTTTCAAACGCACCATTGACATGTCGACATTTGAGTTGGGAAATACTTTTTGGTCGAGTTCACGCGGTATAGTGACTGGCGAAAACATCCAAACCCGTATCTGTCCTGACAAAGACTTGATGATTATTGAGCTTCCCTTGACTATCAAGTGCGAGAAGTAGTCAGTGGCCTAATGCGCTTTACGCGCCGGTCTTGCGTCATCTTTTCACTTGTATTGTATTTGCTGTTTGTTTTAGTGTTTCATTACTTCACCACCACTACTATCCATGGTTGATTTGCTCAGATGTTTTTGTTTCTTTTTCTTTTTTATTTTAGCCACTTCAACCATCTTCTTGGTCGAGCAAACCCACAACTCATTGTAGCTTTACCAAATACAAAAAAATAGGAGGAAAAAAGAGAAAATAAAAAAAAATTCACTAATTAAACCAAACTCCCTTTCCATCACAGGTGAAAGCAACATGTGTAGCTGGTCATCTATTCACAAGTGACGGTCACCAATCTTGAATGTTTGTACACAGAACTTGAATAAACCTTGTAAAGTATAACAACTATCTCCGCCCATCAACAGCAAACGTCTGTTGTCCGTTCTTTGAAGTATTATGATTACTTGGCACTGTTTCTTCCTCAGTCCATATCCATCCATCATCGTGTTGAGCAGATTTATCCGCAAAAAAAAAACAAGACGACAAAGGATTATCCAGAAATATTAAATAGTCATTGCAAAATCGCCGCCTGCGCCAGATTAGCCTGGCGTACACACTCACAAACAGAATCAGGCACAAGGAGGAATTAGACTAGGCCCACTGAGAGCCATTATTACACCGACCAAGCCTTTGCTGCTTAGACAGTTTGTTCCACAACATGGAGAGTGGCCTCTGTGGTCTTGCTAGCCTTCTTCTTGTTCTTCTTGGTGGAACGAGGTACAGCATCAGCAACGCTGCTGCTTCCTGCCATGGGCTCAGTAGCGAGAGTAACCGACGGCTCTTGATCAAACTCCTCTTCCTCCTCCTCTTCGATACGGTCGCTGCCCTCAACACTGTAGTCATCGTATGCCTCTGGGGCCCATTCACGGAGGTCATCTTCAGCATCATTTAGCACCTGGCGGGCCTGGAGGGCATGTTCGTAGGCGGGACGACCAACGCCAGGCACAGTAGGGGTATCGTCAAGCAGGGCAAGCAGACGACGACCATGCTTGGCAAGGATGAGCTGCTTTTCAGCACGTTCGATAATGGCGGCAAACTCGTCGTTGTACGCCTCCTTCATCTTTTGGCGGGTCTACAAGGTTGGGAAAAGGAGGAAAGGTTGAGATTAGCCTCATGCCCTGGCAAGTATAGTCCTACGTCTGCAACTACTTACAATGTTGGTCAGCTGAGCATCAGCGACCAGGTTTTCAGCCTCGGAGCGCACAAGCTCCTGTTCCAGTACCGCCAGACGCTGATTTTCGGGATCCTTCATTTTGAGGCGCTGGATCTCGTCCATAATCTTGACCTTATTTTCGCGGGCAGGAGCAACACTGCGCTCTGTGTTGCGAATCACCTTGAGACGGCCCCGAACAGACTCGAGGTGGCGGGCATAGTTGTCTTCCTGGTCGGCCATTTCC
Organism: Ceratocystis ficicola; assembly: GCA_038407015.1. Lineage (NCBI taxonomy): Eukaryota > Fungi > Ascomycota > Sordariomycetes > Microascales > Ceratocystidaceae > Ceratocystis > Ceratocystis ficicola. Next base: position 101,072 of record JAZBQP010000041.1, on the reverse strand, counting down.
GACAGCACAACACCAATCTTGTCCGACAGATCGCTCACAGCGTCATCGCCTGTCTGCTCACCCCACTCGCTCAGCTGCGTGGCAATGATAGATCTCTCGCGCGCAGCGGTCTCATGGGCCTGGACCAGGTTGTTCTCGCTCTTGATCAGCTGGTAGAGACGGCGAGTGTTGTCCTTATGGCTGCTGTTGCTGGCGCTACCGAAGCGGTTGAACGAAAAGCCTTTGCTGCGATGGTTGTTGTTGGGCTTGTTGCCCCGAATCGAAAGGGTGCGGTTCCTAGAGACACAGCATAAGACAGTCAATGTTGACAGAAGGGATGGGAAAACAAAAGCTGCAAAGGGAGAGAAGGGCAGATACGTACATCAAAGGCATGATGGCGATTATAGATTATTATACGGAAAAAAGAAAAAAACACTCGGGTAAGCAATAGCGATAGGAAAAGAGGGTTATGAGATATCCAAGATGTCAAAAATAACTGGCAATAGTAAGCCAGATAACGTTACGAAACCAATATGATATGGCACGGGCAGAATATAGAGGGGAGAAAAATTAGAAGACAAGCTATCATGGCGCCTTCACCTAATAGAGCGGAAAGCGACGCCTTTTGTACGGCCATAATACACCCGCTACTGAGGAAGGTACAGTGCGGCGATTGTCGAATCCGGTTGAATGTGGTAGGGTAGGTACGCATTAGTACCTTCCTAGCATGCCATGTTTACAGCAAGCTTTTCCGTCTTGAGGTTTGGCGGCCAGCGTTATCACCAAATCTCCCATCTTGGAGTCGTGCTGATGGCTGATGCTAAGAAGCCATCAAGACAAAAGTCGCCATCTGACGTCACGGGATTGTCCCCTCGTTAGTTATTTTGGCGTTAGTGCTTGGACTTCATTTGGTCATTTGCTGTGGAGTTGCAAGCGATCATCGTCGCCACCGGGACATGAGACCTGAGGGCTAGAACGCAAATGGAGTCAATCCTATGGCTATATGGCTATGGGTACTTCTTGCTATGTAGTGCGGTGTAATACACATCAGTTTCTGCACAATAGTGATCATTTTTATAGCGATCGCGAATATATTGTCGTTCTATCTCCCTGTCTCTCAGGCTTAGTTCCAGAAGTACAAGCAAGTTCAGTCCAGCCATTTTCTAGTGCCGACCTCCAGGTCCACCTGGGCCGCCGGGGCCACCACCTCCATGGTGGCCTCCATGTTGTCCGTGATTTCCTTGGGGAGGACCGCCTCCTTGGTTGCCGTGAGGGCCACCAAAGTTCTGCTGGCCCTGGGGACCTCCGAAGTCGCCATGGCCAGGAGGTCCGCCCTGGCTAGGAGGTCCGCCCTGGCCGCCCTGGCCGCCCTGAGGGGGAGGGCCACCGTGATTGCCGTGGTGGTGGCCCTCCTCCTTCTTGTCGTTATGGTGATGGTGACCGAGACCGAAGACCATTTTGAAGGTTGAGATGGTGTAAAGTTGTAGTGTAGTAAGACTCGCGAGGGCAAAGAAGAGGCGATTGATCGTGGCTGAAGCTCACTAAGAATGAAATGAGGGAAAAGCAAATTGACCAAGGACTGTGGGTTGTCTAGACAAATGAGCATGCAGATGTTGTTGTCGTCTGGGCATAGAGCACTTTATATAGATGTAGCCTACCGTACAATACCCATTGCATCAACATCGTCATTGTGCAAATAAACAACGCAAGCTCAGACTCCAGTGTATCCATGCTTCTCAGCTATCACCCATGATTCTCTCCCTTTATTGCGTGGCCGCCCGCAACTACGCTGCTTTCAGTACTCGGCTTTACGAAAGGCCTCGTCAGCTCCCAATGGCGTCTCAGTCAAAACACGTTTCTTCAACGCTAGGAGGCAGCTAAGCTAAGCTAAAGGAAGCACTAAGAGTTGGCCTGTCGAGCTGTGCACCACGTAAGTCTAGTCAGCTACCGACAATAACGCATCTCTATAGAGGACTCAAGCCTTGCGTAAGATTAAGCTGAAAGCGTCTGAAAACGAGACATCCAAAGGTCTGGAGACGAGACGCTAGTGTCGAGCATGACACTAGCTCGGGCAGGAAGGAGCCGAGCCAGAAAGGAGCCGAGCCAGTCAGAGTGCGTCACGTGACAGTACCGACCCTAAGCAGAGCCCCCAATTTAGGGTTGTGCTTACATCATCTCATGTTGTGAGCTGTGACATAGGTGATGAAGATCGATCAGAATTACCAACCTCCTTCCACCTCATAGTTACGCAATTAGGCAATTTTTTTTCTTCATTATGATCCCAGAAAACCTTTAGCTTTCCATCAATTCCCACACAATAATGCTTGCTTCTCGCCTACCGGAACCTTCCAATGATGGTTCGTCGTTGGCTAGATTTAAGCGCCGTGATTTTTCCAGGATCGGTTTTCTCCTTGGCCTCATCTTGGCTTTGTTATCACTTGCAGCATGCTATAAATAGCAACACTATCAAAAGTCGCCGTGAATCATGGCTACATAAATAGCATATGGCAGCAGTGGCAGAAGGAAATGAAACACGTGAAAACAGAACAAGACATGGATAGTTCGGCTGTACTCCCCATGTCAGCCCTGGTTTTGAAGAACCAACGTCCATGTCCAGTCTTGGCGTGATCCTCCCCGGCCCCTCTGAACCGAAGCCTACCTTGAACTGAGCATGTAACCGCTCTTCCAAGTCATCTGTGTTGTTCACTTCAGTCTAATCAAAGCATTGCTTGCCTGCCGCGACTCCGGCCCTGCTTTGAGCAGGAATCATTGGCTAGGAGTATGATGGAGGGGTAATACCTGAGTTCATGCATGCACACATATGTATGTACGTTCATATACATGCTTCCACTGACAGCCCATTTGCTTTTGTTTCTTCTTTTTCTCTCGCAAGCACATCTGAACTCAGATGTGGTATGGGAGAGTCCCTTATAACAAGACGATATCTCGTTCAACGCCTCTTTTACACATCCATAATCTAGCATAGCCAGCTACGACAACTATGTGGCCTTCCCTAGTAACATCTCTCCTGACGGCCTCTGTGGCTTCAGCCCACATTCTCCTGACTTATCCAGGCTCGCGGGGAAACAGCTTCATAACCAACGATACTTTTCCCTTTGGAATGCAATGGACCTATCCGTGTACGCCTCTTTGCTTTCCCTCCCTCATCCATCAACGATAATGCTTAACTAACACCGCCCCTCTCACCCCCTTTTTATTGGCAGGCGGTGGCATCCCACTTTCCCACAACCGGACATATTGGTCCGTCAATGGCGGAAGTATCGCCTTTCAACCTGGTTGGTTCTCAGGACATGCGTCGGCCATGCTGTATGTCAACATTGGTCTAGACAACGGCGGTCCAGATGGCGGGCCCATGAACTTCACCAACCAGCTTGTAATGCCATTTGAGCTCCAGGGCCCATCTAATGGCCCTTTCCCAGGTACCATGTGTCTCCCAAACGTGCAGGTCCCGGCATCTTTAGGTGTTACGGCTGGCATGAATGCTTCGTTGCAAATTGTCGAACTGGCAACACACGGGGCCTCTTTGTTTGCTGTAAGTTTGTCTTACGATACAGCCCCCTACCACTCGCCTACACTTGTCCAACTTACTGACCTCTGCTTGGCATTTTCATAGTGCTCCGATATCACCTTCGTTGAGCCCGATGACTCCCGTATTCCCGCCTCCAACGGGTCTGTATGTTTCAACAGCACAGACTTTGGCTTTGGTGAAATATACACCACAGTTGTGCATGAAGCATCCCCGGTGCGAAATTTATCAGCTAAAAGTGCAGCTGTGTCATCGCAACACCTCCAAAATCCTTATTGGCCTTTCTCGTGGCCAGTTTTGTTTTTCATTGTTGGGCTATTGGTTGTACTGTAATTAACATTCATTTTCTTGTGGGCGCTTTCATGTATGGTGTAGTGCTAGTGTAAATGCTGCATGCTTCATAGCACATAAATAAAAATTCCCTTGGATAAAAGCACGAGTTTAGCTTGATACACACATACACCAAGTTCATGCACTTTGTGCTCAACCCTACACAGTGTTCTACTACTCAGCACGGAGCCTGGAATGACACCAACCGAGTATCGTGATACCTCCCCCTCCGATCCCATCACGTATACAACCAGCTTAACGTCTAAGCCCACAAAAGACATGATTTTCCGAAGTGAAATAGGAAACAAGTCCAAGCTTATATGTCCGCAGTTTGAAAAAGCATGCCATTGCAAAATACTGCCAAGGTCATTGGCCTAAAACCAGGCCGTCAATGATGCCGGCTTTGAAGCCCTGCTTCACTAAACCCACTACTACCAGCAAATCGGTGGAAAGCGCCCGCTTCCTAGAAATGTCGCTTAGACTGCCTTTAGCGGCATCTAGTGTTTGTGATGCTATTCCACGGTACGATCAAGGTTTCTGGGTGCCCCATAGTGTACAAACATTGGCAAAAGGGAAGTTAGAAAAGGGAGCTCTCATGCCAGGCATGTGGCGTCTAGTGAGATCTTGCCGTCTAATCTAGAAGCCCGTTCTATCAACTAACAAGTTTTAGTCATGTATAAATAAATGGCATTTAGAATAAAATGAGTAAATATAATTGGCCTCTGTTTTACGAGATTTGGATAATAAAAGGTCACCTGGCCTCATATTAGCATACATGTATCTCCTCTACCCCCCCTTTGAAAATGAGTAGGTGAGCAGCTCTATACTTCTCACAACTCAACCCCTACCGTGACAACATCTTACAACTTTCTTGACGATGTTCTGGAAAAGCTGAGGTCGATTGACGCCAACAAGTAAGTCACAATGAACACACTAACCGCGCTGGCAAAGACTACAGCGGGCTTGCGCAGCGCGGCAGCTGTTGGGTAGTCATAGGCAATAATCAACTGGCGATCCCGGAAATCATCTACCACGTTTTCGGCCTTGATGATGACAGCAGTGCGGCCCACTGTGTCGAGATAGGTCTTGACCTTGGTCACAGACGACTCAACAATATCCGACTTAGGTAAAGTGGTATAGTAGCGAACATTTCTACAACATTACGTAAGCTTGTTAGTTCTTGACTTGTCCTTGGTCTTTAGAAAAAAGAAAGAGGCTAGACTTACTCGGCTCCTTCCGGCAAAAGAACCTGGATGTTCACATAACTGTACTCTACACCCTCAGGCTGCTTGGGGCCTTCGAATAGAGGGATGTTGAGCACATAGCCTCCATCAGCGGTAGTGCGAAGGAAACTATCCGCATCCGAGTTCCAGCCCACGGTGAAGGGGTACTTCCAACCACCGAAAATAGGGTAGCGAGGCTTCACTTGGAGAAGAGCCTCACGGTTGTTAGAACGGAAGTGTGAGGTGGAGACATTGCCGATAATGTCAGTGTAGTACGGGTTAAGACTGCCAATGGGTAGGCTGAAGGTTAGCTCCTTAGCAGCATAGGTCTCGGGTCGCGTGTATTGAGTCTGTGCCCACTTGACGCGGTTAAACAGACTCGACAGGTTGGCGCCACGGTGGTACAGGTCGTAGTTCTCCTCAAAGGCGATGTTCCCACCCCAGTGGCTAACCTCGACATCACGAGTCAGAGTCTCAACGTGTAGCACGGGTTTCGTAAAGTCGTAACGCGCGCTAGCTGGGTACGAAGCACCGGCAGCCACAGATTCAAAGGGGCCATAGGTCAGCTTAGGGCCCTTGAGTTCAGTCAGGCCCTCAATCTTGGTATAATTAGGAACCTTCGAGGAGGGAAACTTGATTTCAGTTCTCTGCTTGGTAGTATCGTAGGGCGACAGAGCATAGGCGGAAAAGTCGAATTTAAGGAACTGGCGATCATCTTGTTCAATTGAAGCAGGGAGGGGCTTGAATGCCTTGAGAATGTTGAAGCTGATACCCAGAGTGATCTGGCTGCCAGCGGCCAGAGGGCTCGGGAACTTGATTTGGTAGTACTGGATGGGGCTAAGAGGAAGGCAAGTAACTGTGTTAAATGTTGGCTCTTTCTACACGTCGGCCGTGCGCTAATTGAGCAAGGCAATATGGCTAACTTACTTAGTTGCTTGGTATTCCACAGGAGTAATGACAAACTCTCCAGCTTCAGAGTCTCTCTTGTTTTTGACCTCAAATCCGCCAATGCGAAGGAACTCAGCCGAGTCAAAGGCCAGGAAGTATTCGTCCTGAGGCTCCTTGGCGATATTCTGGACTTGGATATTGACCGTCTCGCGAGCGTAGTTTCGCTCTAGCGAGACAATACGCACGAGATTGTTGTTCTTGAAAACAGCCGGAGGCGTAAAACTAGCAGGTTGCTGCACGGCAGTCCTCGAAGTGATAGTGTCTCCATTCGCCGAGGCAGTGGCTGCAGTGGCCAGAAGGCTAACGAACGTTGAATAGAGAGCTAGCAGCCTCATGATTATGCCAATATGTATGTGCCTTGGAGCTGTGGTGGAGGGTATATGAGCGTGTATTTTGTATGCGGTGCTTGTTGAGGCAGAAAATACAATTCGGATCAAGACTCAAAGCTCGATTGGAGAGCGGCGTTTGTGGAATCCGTCAAAACCCTGTTTTGACAAAAATTAGGAGCAAAATAAAAACCATAAAGCCAGCGTCTAAGAAAGTGATGACGAGGCTCAAGCTTCAACAGTCGCATTCTAGAGCTCTAGAAAATGGCATACGTTGCTGGATCCAAGGATAAGGTGATAACAAATTATACTGGGCAGGGGGCTGAATAGAGAGCTACGTACCTTTCAGCCACAGTGCAGTGGGTGCTCATGTGGCGCCATCATGGGGGGGGGGCATGCATGATGATAACCGATAGGTTAACAAGCGTCAGCACTCGATATATTTGCTTACGTCTGCTTTGTTCTCTTTCCATCTTTCTCTTCTACATACTTCCCCATTTTCTATTCACTTCTAGGTCGTCCACTTACTCGACATCTCTCATTCTCAAGAATCTAAGAAGCAATGGTCACTTTTAATCCCAAGGTGTTGATCAACCCCGAAGGTATGTTTTACAAGCGCCACGAGCGCCACAATGTCTTTGTGGCTTTCCCAAGCAAGAACTCCGCCAGGAGCTTGTTCCCTGCTTTCAATGTGGCTTCCTTTATCCCATTTCCCATCTAGTCAAGCATCTTTTTCCAGGATGGGCACCTCGATTTACACCCATGAATGCTGGCAAACAGAACATTTACTTTATCCTCAAGTCTCTCCTCGTCTTCATTCTATTCCCCTTCCCCTTCCCTACATTTCAAGTCAGATCTGACGAGCCGCAGGACATAGATATATCGGCAAGTTTAAGCCGTTATCAAACACCTGCCCGGCTTTCCAAATCTATGGAAGGGGCTACTACCAAGCTCCCTCTCTCCCTCTCCCCACCTTATCTGGAGCATTGACCCTTGACCCACGCTATATCTTTCACGTCTATTTCTTCATTCGGTCTCGTGGTCTTCCAGAGGTTCTTCATCGTCCACAATCCTACGCCTCTTAGCCATTAAATTCCTGGGGGTGTCATGGCATGGAACCATAGCTGGTCCTGCTTCTTACTCTTTTGGGGACTCCATTGAAGGCTAAAGCCTCTTTTGAAACAAAAGGACAAAAACCCAACAATGTTTTAAGCTTCAGCTGGTACACCATCAGTGCATATCAATCACAGCACAACCAAGAGGCGGGGGCTTAACACAAGCAGCAACCACCCCTTTAGATCTCGCACCCTACATCTCCCTTTAGTTATGACACATATTCATTGATATGGGTGACTAAGGACCAAGGAGGCTTCACCTCTGCTTGTGTTACTGAACCTTGGGTGATGCTATTTGCATTGCTGAATGTGTCAAATTTTTGTGGAAGAGAAAGCAGATGCTTCTCTAGGCTGTTGCCAGTTTGGGCCTGCGACGTGAATCCCGTCCTTCCTCCGTTATGGCCTGTCCTGTCTTGCCTTGTCCCTCCTCAAACCAACTGTCTTGGGCTTTCCCCTCCTTTTTTTCCTCTTCAACCTGAAGTAGAAGGATCCTCCCTTCAAGGCAAGAGCTTAGCTTAGCTTAAGCCCCATTAAATCTTTGCTCTTGCCTAACAACTGCCCACCAGTCTTTAAGCCACCCATCTGTCCTCCTCAATGGTCTGATTGCCTTTTTTTTCTTCCTCTTCTTCTTTCTAAAATCTTATCTCTGCTCTTCACCATCCTTCTATCAATCTCTCCGTGTCATTCAGCTCCTCTCGCCTGCCTCTTCTTGACTCTCTAGTTTACTTTTTTTTTCTATTATTCAATCGTCACAATTACTCCGACAAAGCCACTTGTCACAATGGAGGACGCTATTCCAACCGACCACACCATTGCCCCTGCCACTATGGCCAAGTCATTTCACCATGAGGGCAAGCCAACTCATCCCTATGCCCTCATAGCAGCTTGGCGTATCTCTGTTCCTGCGCTAACCAGCTGCCTATAGGTTCAATGGCCACTGCGCCCCAAGCCCTCCTGGATGAGATGAAAAAGCTAGAGGAGGCCTTCACCGTCGATTCCGCCAAACTAAAGAAGATTAGCGATCACTTTGTTAACGAGCTAACCAAGGGTGAGTAGCAAGGTTTCATAAAGCCTTCTAAGTCTGTTAGGTTGTTTAGACTTCAATTCAGACTTTTGAATCCAGACCTCGAGAACTAGCTTTGTTAACGGCCTTGTTTGATGTTACACAGGTCTGTCTGTCGAGGGCGGTAGTATTGTAAGTTATCACAGACAATCAAGAACCCATCCCAAGCAAGCAAACAAACGGATTGTCCGCCGTCCGTCTCATCGCTGCAACGCCGATTTGACCGTTGATCTCGGCCTTTACTTACTATAATTCTTTCCAGCCCATGAACCCCACTTGGGTCATGAACATGCCCACTGGTCATGAGACTGGCACCTTCCTTGCCCTAGACATGGGTGGCACCAATCTGCGCGTCTGCCAAATCACCTTAACTGAGCAAAAGTCCGAGTTCGACATTATCCAGTCAAAGTACCGCATGCCGGAGGAGCTCAAGACCGGCAACAAGGAGGAATTATGGGAGTATATTGCCGACTGCCTCATGCAGTTTATCGAAACCCACCACGGCGATGCCACTAAGCTTGACAAGCTTGCTTTGGGCTTTACCTTTTCCTACCCTGCCGACCAGCTCCACATCGATCACGGCGTTCTGCAACGGTGGACCAAGGGCTTTGATATCGCCGGTGTCGAGGGTGAAAACGTTGTTCCTATGTTTGAGGCTGCCATTGCCCGTCGTGTAAGTCGGCGACAGCCATGAAAATATGCCAAAGATGCATTAACTAATGCGCTAGCCTAATAGGGAGTTCCCATCAAACTGTCTGCCCTGATTAACGACACCACCGGTACTCTCATTGCTTCTGCCTACACTGACCCCAAGATGAAGATCGGCTGCATTTTTGGCACTGGGTGCAATGCCGCTTACATGGATGTTTGCGGCAACATTCCCAAGTTAGCCCACCTCAATCTGCCTTCTGACATGCCCATGGCTATCAACTGCGAGTGGGGTGCTTTCGACAATGAGCACGTCGTCCTTCCCCGTACTAAATACGACATGCAGATCGACAATGACTCACCCCGTCCCGGCCAGCAGGCCTTCGAGAAGATGATTGCTGGCCTGTACCTGGGCGAGATCCTGCGTCTCCTAATGGTTGACCTACATGAGAACTCGCCGTGCAAGTTCTTCAAAGGTCAGGATATTTCCAGCCTTAAGAAGCCTTATACTTTGGACGCTTCGTTTCTCTCTAATATTGAAGAGTAAGTTGAATAGCCTATAGTTCATGTTCGTCAACAGGGGGCAATATCCCCTTCACCTTTATGCTCAAAGTTGTCTATAATTCAGATGAACCGGGCGCCTCATCTTTTCCTTGTCTCTAGCCCAACTCCCAAAAACTAACCTTCTTTTTTTCACAGGGACCCCTATGAGAACCTCCAGGAGACTTACGATCTGTTCCAATCCAAGCTTAACCTGACCTGCAACAAGCACGAACTTGAGCTGATCCACCGTGCCTGCGAACTTATCGGTACTCGCTCTGCCCGTCTCTCGGCCTGCGGTGTTGCTGCCATCTGCAAGAAGATGGGCTACCAGAGCTGCCATGTTGGTGCTGATGGTTCCGTCTTCAACAAGTATCCCCACTTCAAGGAGCGCGGTGCACAGGCACTTTCCGAGATTCTCGATTGGCCCGAGAAGAAAGATCCTACTGCCGAGGATCCTATTGAAATCCTAGCTGCCGAGGATGGCAGTGGTGTTGGTGCGGCTTTGATTGCAGCCTTGACTCTCCAGCGCGTCAAGATCGGCAACATGGCCGGCATTCTGCACCCCGAGAACTTCCAGTAAGGCAGAATCTAAACAATCAGCATTCTTTTGTTCGCTGATCTACAGAAAGTAAAAACGAAAGGCCAAAGAAAAAAAAAAGGAACTTTTCCTATTCAAGAGAAACGAATATGCTTGTCAACATAAACCTGGCTGGCTCCTAAGCATACAAGGGACGCCTTTAGATAATGAGGATAATATACATCAAGTCACTATACAACAGATATACAAGCAAATCCATGGGTGTTTAATAACACAAACCGCAAGCAGGGAGATATCGGACAATCAAAGTGTAAAATATCATGGTTCGTGGCATTTAATATTTGTATTCTTCCTTTTTCCGTTCTACATCTCCATTTTTTGTATTCTAAGACAACATCGTGCATATCGGTAGACGGTAAGCTAAGTTGAAAGAGGTTAGCAAATGCCCTAGACCACAAGTATTTAAATACTAATGACTTACTATCCAGCGTCCAGTACCTGCGCCTTACACCCTCCCATTCTCCCTTACCGGCTTCCTCCATGCCCTTCATATCAACGGGAATTTCAATCCATTCAATATCCATCGCCGCTTCAGTCGTGTGCATCTCAACCACTTTTGTGTACACGTCATAGCACACACGTCTATCGGCTCCCAAGCCATTAAAGAAGCTGAAGCGGCCACCCTCAGCCAATAGCGCAGGCACAAACTCAGTGAAGAATAGCTTCAACTGCGTATAGTCTTCGCCAAATGTGTCAAAATAGATGGCATCATACTGCTCACCCGTAACTAATAATTCGGGCAGAATTCCCTGCCATTTTCCGGCGTACATCTTGAAAGCACCCTCCTCAGGGCCCGATGCCTCCCACTCGGGACCAAAGGCGCAAGCGGGGGAGCCGTCTGCGTTTTTAGAAGCCGCGTAAGCCAGCACGGCCTCATGGGCTTCAATGATGTGATGTCGCGATGGCTTGGTGGCAGCAAACATGCCATCCACAATTCCCATGCCGAAACCAATGTTCAAAATGCGCGCACCAGCTGGCAGGTCTGGCAGAAGTGCATCGACGCTACGGCGCATAATTTCCGTTTCCCACGCCATCATCACGCCATTGCCACCGTCGTCGACAAGCTTGCCATCGGAGTAGGTTAGTTGGGCCTTAAGGTAGTCTTCGCTATTAACATCTCGATCAGGCTCAGTAGGAGCAGAGGCTTGGGCAACAGATGCGGGGTTGCCCTCTTGCACCAACGCTTTGTCGCTAGATTCGGTGCCATCTTGTGCTTCAGTTTGCTCCACAATAGCAGTGCCATCATCTCCATTCATCTCGGCATCTTCGTCTTCTGAGTCCAGCTCTTCATAGCCATCGTTGTCAAATAGCGACAGTAGCATCTCAGCACGCACGCCCGCATCAACACACATCTCGTACAGGCCCTTGCGTCCCAATCTCAGCGCCACACAGCCAGGTGTCTCGTCATTGTCGTCTAGATCATTCCAAATAGCACCGCAGAAGAACAGCTCTTGCATTACATCGCGAGCTTCCTCAACACAGCCGTCCTCGCCGTCAGAACCCGTATCCTCGGGATCTACAGGCCCACAGGCACGAATTGCGGCATGGAGCGGCGTCTCACGTGTAGAGGGATCCATGCAACTGGCTGAGCCAGGCTCTTTGAGCAGTTCACGGAGGCCGCTCTTGTCATGCACCCAGGCATGATGCAGTATTTCTCGAGTTGGCGAAGGGCAGGCGGCAGAAATTCGGGCTGCAAGAGAGTCATCAATCAGATTTGCGGTTGGCGCCGCAGCAAGTGCTTCGGAGGTGGGGGCGGACATGATGAGGAGTAGAATATATCAGATAACCAAGTGCGTGAATTCAGCTGGGGAATTCATGCTATAGACCAGTCAGAGACAGGTTCGAGTTGCGCATGATGACTGTAAGGTACAAGGCTAGAGGGAACGAAGGCCTATTACTTCGCAGTGGGGCCATTAGTATACTGTCAGTTTCCCCGCCTAAACTGAAATTTCGAAGAGGCATTATAGTAGTTCCGCAGCACAAGGCTGGCCACAAATGGAAAAAAACCCCGCCATGAACTTGTCAAATTTCCTAGGCTTGTCTGTGTCACCTAAGCTGGACCGTGCCGGACAGTGCCAACCAACACAGCCCATTCAGGAACATTATTAAAGTGGGGCCGCAGGCTTAGCACGTGCATAGGCACTGCCGTGATGATTGGATTGGTGACAATGTGAGACGTTTGAGTATTGGGCGAGCTGACGATTTAATGTTTGCTAGTCTTCCTTAGTATTTTCTTTTCCGCCTAGCTTGTTACTTCTTTTGCCAGCCATTTAATCAGACCAAAAAAATGGCAGAAAATTACTAGCAGATGCAAGGGAAACAAAGCTAGAGCTCAGCAATATCAGGGCGTTGTGTGTATTAACCCTAACCCTCACCAACATGCATACCAAGCTTTGACCGCGAAATGAAGTGATTTGTCTAGGTCGTAGCTTGTGGTCTGCACTAGCTAATAGAAATAAAATAGCGACTAAAGTGTCAATGTTTAGGTCGGCTCGCGTCCTGTCTTGTGGAGTTTCTGCATGTGAAAGACGATGACAAAAAACAAAGACATTTGTGCCAAAGACATGGTCCAGCTGAATAGTAACTCGTTATAAGCATCATGAGCGACGTTGGACCAGAACGGCAGGACTGCTTTGATGCATGCCAGCGAAGGGCTAGCTCAATATTTCTCACCGTCTTATTTTCTTCCCTCTTTCTTTCATTTGCTTTTGCACTTCTTCAGAAAAAGGCCATCTTTATACATCAATTATCATATAGTTTTCTTCTTTTTCTCGCACCGCTATTCAAATTTCGCTTTCATTCCAGGCAGTGCAAAAAATACAATAAAACACGACAAAAAAGTCCATGCCAAATGCCCAGAGGCGAGCCCCAGCCAGTCAAGCTAAGCTAAGCGCAGCCCTTTTTAGCTAGCGTTCTGAGGCCTGTATTAATTATTACCTGCTACTATTTGGCTCTTGTTTTTTTTTTTGGCAGCAGTCTATTTCTTCTTCTCTTTTCGCCCCGTCCTGTTTGCTCAATCCGTCCATGCTGGTGATTGAAGACTTGAAAACTCGAAAAACTATCTGGAAATCGAATCATACCGGTCACCCTACCCCCAAAGTCCCTCCTGGTTTTATCGTGATGAAGTTTGGCGAGCAGTTGCGCACTAGCGTCATTCGCGAGTATGAGTGGTCGTACATCGACTATGAAGGTCTCAAGAACGACTTGCTAGATGGTGCGCGCCGTCGGGGCTCTTCCACAGCCCGCGATACCAAGGGCAAAGGAAAGGCTCAGGACAAGTCTCCGGCCGCCCAGGGCTGGTCTGAGGACGACGAGGCGCGTTTTGTTGCTAAGCTCGACGCTGAGCTTGACAAAGTACACACCAAACAGAAGGTCAAGGCCATGGAAATTTCCCGGCGCATCCAACTTAGTGAGAAGGAAGTCGGCGAGGTTGTTGGCCGCCTGAACGAGCGCACCGTAGGCGAAGATGCGCCTAGCGAGGAGGAGTTTATGCTATTGGAACAAGATCTCAGCGATGTGATTGCTGATGTGCATGACCTTGCTAAGTTTGTGCAGCTGAACTATACCGGCTTCTACAAGATCATCAAGAAGCATGATGTATGAACATCCTCTCTGCAACGCTCCCATTATGTCCCTCGTTTATTTGTCTTTTTTTCTTTTTTTCTATGCTCCCCTTCTTTCTCCCCATCCGCGACAAAAACGCTAACTCTCTCTCTCTCTCTCTTGCACAGAAACTTACTGGCTGGCACCTTAAGCCCGTATTTGATGTTCGCCTCAAGGCCAAGCCCTTTTACAAAGAAAACTACGATGCCCAGGTCGTCAAGCTTTCCAAGCTATGGGATCTGGTCCGGACCCGAGGAAATCCCGTCAAGGGTGATAGTGCGGCTGGTGGAAGCCAGGGTAGCTTCGTTCGCCAAACCACGAAATACTGGGTGCATCCCGACAATGTTACCGAGTTGAAGCTCATCATTCTGAAGCACTTGCCTGTGCTGGTTTTCAACCCCAACAAGGAGTTCGAGACTGCCGATTCCGCCATCACGTCAATCTATTACGACAACCCCGAAACCTGGGAGCTATACGAAGGTCGCTTGAAAAAGACAGAGGGAGCCGAAGCCATCCGTCTCAGATGGTACGGTGGCATGAAGACAGACACTATTTTCGTTGAACGCAAAACCCATCGCGAGGACTGGACCGGCGAGAAATCGGTCAAGGCACGCTTTGGCATCAAGGAAAAGAACGTCAATGCCTACATGCGCGGCGAGATGCTCCCCGCCGCTCTGTTTGAAAAAGCCCGCAAGGAACGCAAGAAGCCTGAGAAGGCCATTGCCGAAGACCAGCGCCTTGCTGCTGAAATCCAGTACGAGGTCCTTAAGCATGGATACAAGCCTGTGTGCCGCTCCTTCTACAACCGTACTGCCTTCCAGCTGCCCGCCGACGCCCGTGTGCGCATTTCCCTTGACACCGAGCTTACCATGGTTCGCGAGGACAACCTTGATGGCTGCATGCGTAGTGGTGACAACTGGCGACGTATGGATATTGGCATTGACTGGCCTTTCTCGCAGCTGCCCGCTGGCGATGTTGAACGCTTTCCCTATGCTGTCCTAGAAGTCAAGCTCCAAACACAGATGGGCCAAGAACCTCCGGAGTGGGTCCGCCAGCTGATCTCCAGTCACCTGGTCGAAGCTGTCCCAAAGTTCTCCAAGTTTATTCACGGAACTGCCACCATGTTCCCTGACCGCATCAACCTGCTTCCCTTCTGGTTCCCTCAGATGGACGTTGACATCCGCAAACCTGCTACCCATGACTTTGGTATCAAGCGGCCTTCGATCGAGGCTGCTGCTTCTACTTCCGATGACGATGATGATTTTGCCTCTGACGACGACGATCTTCCCGCCACAAGCCGTAGCGGCCAGGGCCATGGCCAAGGCCTGCGCATGTTGGCTGCCAACCCTATTGCCAATGGCGATGCTGAGGGCCAAGTAAGCGAAACGCCTGCTGCTAACGACTACATTTACGACTCAGAAGATGAATATGACGAGGACTTTGTCCTGGAAGAATCACGACGCATTGGCGGCATCACCTACTATGCTGCTGTGACTAAGAGCATGATACGAAGGGCTGGTTCTGCTGTCAAGACAACCATGTCCAACATGGTTCCCGCCTCTCGTGGCTCAGCAATTCCCCGAAACGACCGACTGCGCATGCTGTATGGCGCACAGGAGATTCAAAGCAAGCGCTTCAAGGCGCCCAAAGGCAAGAAGATTCATGTGCCAGTGCGCATTGAACCCAAGGTGTACTTTGCGGCTGAGCGTACTTTCCTTGGTTGGGTGAGTTAATTTGTCCTCTTTGTTGCTTTCGTTTCCACTTAAACCCTGTATTGACCAAGACTAACCAACATGGACACGTCCGTGTCTTTTGCTCTTTTACAGCTCGAGTACTCTATTTACATTGGCACTATTGCTGTAACTCTGCTCAATTTTGGCACCAAGCCGACTGCCGCATCGTTCATTGTCTCAGGAACCTTCACGCTTATTGCCATCTTAGCTCTGTTATACTCAGTAGGCATTTACCTATACCGTAGCGAGGCTATTCGCACTAAACGCGTGGCCAAATATTACGATCGCTGGGGTCCTTCTATTTTGTGTGGTTGTTTGTTTGCAGCTGTCGCATTGAATTTTGGTTTTGAGGGCAGAGAACGCGGGGTGTGGTAAGATACAGGTATTGTGTTTTGGCCGGCCTTGTCGCTTTGTTTTTTTTTTTCTTGAATGGAAGAGATTGATTGTGTGTGTGTGTGTGCTTGTGTGTGTGTACGTGCTGGGGGTCAAGTGTTGGCTGCTTCTGCCCTTCTCGATCTTCGATTATAATGCTATTTTCCTGGCTTTTTTTGCTTTATTTCTTTTTGGAGCAACATCGTTTCTCTGTCTTGGCTTCACCAAACTGGGCTCGTGTCGCTCCAAGGCTCAATGTTAAGTTTACACCAGACTTTTTCGTCCGCCCACACTATTCGAAACATGATGATCGCCAATAAATGCTCGAGCGTGTCTTGTGACAAAAGTTCATTATACATAAACAGTGTAAATATATACATAGATAGTTAAGATGGTGGGAGCAAGGAAAAACAAAAGCAATAGTAAACATCAGATGCGGCCTAGCTCAGAAACTCATCCATCAACAGAGATGAGAACCAAACTGATCATGGCCCTTCCAGGATACAACTGGTCGTCTGGGCTTGTATGAGCAAAAGGGAAAAGTCAAGAATGGGTAAAGAAGGAAAAATGTAAGGCAATGCTAAACAGCGCAAACCAAGCCAAAAACAACCAAATAAACAATCCAGCCGTCACGGGTGGGAACCACACAAGGGAAAAGGGTATTAGAAGGAACAAAGCACATATGTCTCTGTCTAGATTTTTTTCTGTTCGTTTTTTAGTTTTCAATTCCGGAGAACCTTTACCGGGCGTGCGTGTAGCCTTCAGCATACGCCCCCGGAATGGGAACTGACTCATACACTGGTTCATCTGCAGCCACGGGTGCCACTGTTGGTAGCGACGGGGGCGGCGAAGGCGTGCGGGGCTTCGCGGGTGAGCCGTGAATCAGGCCAGTAGGGAACGGTGGAGATGTCGGAGTGATAGGCGATAGGCCATTGTTTGATGCCTTGGGTGTTGCGCTTGGCGCCTTGGGTGGCGGTGCTTGCAGCTTGAATGGGACGCCAGGCGATGTGGTCAAAGCGGGCTTGAGCGAGGTTTCAAACTGTGATGGCGGCTCAGCAACACGGTTGCCGGGAGTGAAAGGAGACTCCTTGGTCGAGGTTTGGCTTTCAATATCATTCATGCTAGCGAAAGTCGCGGGAGCAAAACGCGGCGAAAAAGCGTAGTTGCTCAAAGCCGGGGACTTCGGGCCAAAACCAGGAGTGTTAGGGGCACTCTGCATGCGGAGTTGTGCCAGATACATGTCAGAGCGGGCCTTGTCGCGGCTATCCATGGTCTTGCGGAGACGGCGCTTGGTGTAGTAGCGGTAGAAGATGAAAGTGTATAGCGCGATACAGATTACCTCGACGACAATCTCGATAATCATGCAGATAAGCGCCCAGTTCTGTAGGCGACACACCAGAGCATAGTCAACTTTGTCACTAAAGACTTGCGAACGCTTGTTGTCAACACACGACCAGCCCCAGATGTCTTTGTTGTTGCTATTGTTGCGCTTGTACTGGAAGATACCGGCTGAAATAGCCCACAGAATCATGGACAAGATGAACCAGCCAATAGCGAACATAGTGTAGTATGTCTGGACCTTTTCGGCGCGGCGGTGGCCGCCTTTGCAGTATGCAAAAAATACGATCAGGCAGGCAGTCAGCGAGATACAAGCCATGGTGAGCACCATGATCTGGGGCCATGTGCTTGTTCCTTTGGCCCATGCCGGCATAGAACTTTGAGTGGGCAGAGATTTGGTGCTATTGAAGATGACAAGAGTGGACGAGATCATAGACAAGATGATGAGCGAGCAACCGAAGTTGACAAAACGTAGTGCAAACTTGGCAAGTCTCACGCGGCCCTTAACTTTCTGTATGGATTTCACGAGAAATGATTAATGTCTTAAAACTTCAAACACAAAGGAACAAGATAAGAACACATGTTTCCAGCACTTACCACATCGCGTGCTTGTTCTTTGTCTGTCAAGGCCTCGTGCTTCTCCATGATCTGCTCTTCACGGAACGTTGGACTCAAGGGTCCGTCGGCAAACCTCCGGGGAGCGGTTGGCGAACGAAGAGCACTTTTAAGAGGTGACATGGGTGGCGCAAGATAAGCGGTTTGAGTAGGGGCGCCTTGAATGTATCCAAAGCCGATATCAGCTACTTTGGGGTCTGTGAAAGGAGACTTGCCATCAATAGGAGAATGCACGGCAGTTGCTTCCACGAAGCGGGGAGTTCGGGGGTGTTTAAGTGAGTCTAGAGAAGAAGTAGAAGATTCACTAGAAAGGCTCCGCGAGGGTTTCAGATCGAGAGCCGCTGGCCGTTTTTTGTCCTCTGAGAAAAGGTGTTAGAAGACGGGAGGCGGTTGTAATAAGGCTTGTGGCGGTTTCAACTCACCTTGTTGAGTCATTATGTCTGTGTGTCCAGGTGTAAGTGCTGTTTATAGGATGGTACAAGTACAAAGAGGTTTGCAGTTTTCTCAAGGCAACGACGTGAATTAGTATAAAAAGAACCAGTCCTCAACCAATGCACAGCAAGTGTTGAGTTGCTGGGAAAACATTCAATGTAGAAGAAGCCTTGAAGTGCTATCGACCTGGGGCGATCGTCAGCCAGAGAAAAGAAGAAGGAAATAAGAAATAAACCAAAAGGGAAACAAAAGATCAGGGTGAGACCAGCTAGAGATCAAAAGAGAAGAGAGGGAAAAAAAAATGTATCGACCAGAGCGGGCTGTACCGTAGTTTTCTTTTTTTCTTCGCCCAGCTAGTATATTTGGTGCTTCCAAGGAGTGGTCAGAGTCAGAAACCTCATGCAGACGGCACGGAGAGAATTGGGCCAGAATAAAAGAGCGAGAAAGACGCCGTTAGTTATGAGACCTATGGCAGAGGAAGGGGTGTACCACCAATCCCCGACCTCTCCAGCTTCGTTTCCTGCCCCATGTCCAACAGATTGGGAGCGGGCGCCTGCAGCTTGTCTAGTGTGTATCCTCGGCCTCGATACATGCCTGCATTTGAACGTAGTAACGTGTTAGAGAGGGGGTATGATGAGAGAAAAGTTCTCAGGCGAGAGAGACAATGCGACCTGCAAGCTGGCTCTGTATTCTGATAGGGCGATCAGCTAGAGTTAAACGCCCGGATCCCTGAGCCTGAATTGTCCTACTCGGTAATACGGATCTCGGTCTTGGAAACTGATATGCCACAGGAAAAGCGCTCTCAGAAGGGGGCGAGAGCACAAGGGCCTAAATTGAAGATTGTTAGCAAGAATTTGACAGGTTGATGTTAAGAATATGAGTAAAGAACGAACAGAAAGCTCACTACGATGCTCAAGCTCCAAATTCTTGAGCAAAATTTTCAGCCAGCATACGAAGTAGGCAGTTGCTCTTTTTTTTCCGTCAGCCATCGAGCAGCACAAAATGCTACTGTTGGCGCGAATTATATGCGATCTCTTACCCATATGGTGTGTTGCATTTGCTTGAGAGATGCGTATGAATCGCCTGCGTACCCGGTACAAGAAGGTACCTACCTACCTTCCTTCTTATGTCACTTTTCTCTCTCACAAAAGCTTTTTTACCTCTTTAAATAACTGAATGATGCTAGTTTTTTTCTATCAGAAACTCATCTGGTGCACCAATAAGTTAGTGTCTAACAGCTACTCAGGATAAACGGTCATATTCGCGATTACGAGCAGCTGGGCGGGAATTACTTACTACACACAAGTACGGGTATACGCATTAAACAACCAATGCAAAGCACGCATGTTGTACTGTACATACACAGAGCATGCCTTCTGTTTGCTCCTGCCCTTGTCCTTCCTCTTCCGGATCTTGAGCTCTCTTGACGTTGATGTTCCACCTTTTATGTGGATTCTCTGGCATTCTATTGGCTGTAGTTTTGGCCATACAAAAAGGCCAAGCCGTTTGCCGCTGGCGCTAAACCTATTTTGCCAGCAGAGCATACGCTGGCTCATCTGATTGGCCAGTACTTTTACTAGGAATATAAAGCTCTCTTCCTCAGGACCTCCAAGCACCAGCCTTTGCAGCCTTTGTAACACCGCATAGCAATTGCCTATTGGCTGGTGAGGTTCTCCAGCATGGGAAGACATGTCACAACCTGCACGAAAGAGGCAGTGGCGAGCGCTAAGAGAAAGACGTAGAAACATGGGAGAGAGACAAAAATGTAAAAATGACTGAGCAGATAAAGACAAGGAAAAGATGGAAGTTCGAGAAAGCCAATGAGATGCTGACAACAGGTGAGAAGAGCCTAAAATAGAACAGAAATTGAAAGTGGGATCATGTTAACCCTAGCTATTGTCTGAATCGCACAAGAACCATGGCGCGATGTATCGAAATTAGAGTGTTTCTCGTTTTCTATCATAATTAAAGCCGGACAAGGAGCAAGGTCTGGATCAAGAGCTTAGAACCAGACAAGATTACGCGGCCCGAAGAAGTAAGAACACTATCAGTTGTTTAGTTTGACACACAGCTCAATAGGGTGATGAATACCGAGGGAACTTGTCTCTATTGTTCCCCTAGCTTATGGGCGCTTGCTCTTGCACTTGAGTTGCCATGGAAAGGGTCTACGAGGGGGCCGTAGCTCTTGCCTATGCAGCGACATTGAAGAGTCCACAGATCCTTAGGCTTTGGTGTTGGGAAAAGACATACTTTTGCTTGGTTGTATTCTTTTGCGCCTATTTTGTAGCAGCAGGGCAGTGTATTCTGGACAGGGCTATTTGGCTGATGTCATCTTCCGGTGCAACTTCTGAGCTGTTGGCAGCTGCATGTACACATGGATTCCGTGCGTCTTCTGAAAAGTTTTAGGGCCTACTAGGGATAGGACGGCTGCATCTTTCTATCATAGCCCTAGGAAATATCTGGCAGATTCTAAGATTAAATCCATGCCCACGGCGATTGCGCAAAAAAGTCCAAAGGACCGCCGGCTTTCAGCACGATGTCGGCCCTATTGATTGATTGATTGAACTATTTAACGTCTACCTGATTGTGTCTACACAATAATACGACGGCTTATTCCGGGCAAGACCAGCCGGGGATGATGTCGTCATCCGGGGCCGTTCTTGGGCGGTCAGCATTTGCAGGTGTGCCCGAGGTTCAGAAGCCTTTCATAACCATCAAGGGCCCGGTATGAGCACCGAAAGGTTCTTCAACTCGGCTTTTCCCCGCGGGAAGTTCCAGGATTGGCTACCTGGTGTTTTTGGCCTGCGGCCCCGTCCATAAATCGAGAAGTCCAAGAGACCAACGGCTGTCGGCACGAGGGGTTAGCCTCGGCGGAGTACGCGGGTTTTGTCCTCTTGTCTGGAATGTCGGTTGTCACAGTTTTTTGATATGGCGGTTGTTGAAAAGGAGGAGGACTCTTTCTGCCTCCACGTAGAGCCTCCTCGACATGTCCCCCAATTCAACCACCTTCCTCCCTCAAACAACACAACAAAGGGAAAATAAAAGCAAAAGTTGGGTTGCGATGTCGGCCCCGAGTTTGAAAAGACTATATAATATTTCTTAAGGCCCAACATGCCAGGAAAAAGGCCCTATGGCGCAACGGTAGCGCGTTTGACTCCAGATCAAAAGGTTATCCGTTCAAATCGGGTTGGGGTCAAAAGATTGAATACATGTAAGATGTCTTCTTTTTTTGCACCACTGAATGAATCAATTTCCTCAAATTTCAACACACCTCGCTGCCCTTGTCAGTAAAGCATGCGTGGCCAACCGACCCACGATAGTTGGTGATGATGTCTTCGCTTTTTACCAGTAGGTTGCAAGCAAACAAAATACTTCAGTGCTCTCTTATACTCATACCCAATAACGATACGTTTACAACAGTTTTGCCTCATTTGGTGTCACGTCTGTAGCAACCCTAAATACCAGTTTACTTTCTATTTATGAGTTGTCTTTCGTTTTGTAGTCGTGGAGCATTTTGAGCACAATGAACGACGGGCACTACAACAGCTAGAGCATGTATTCATCCGCAAACTACACTGACTCAGCTTATCGTTGTCCCTGCAAATTGCGCCAGTTTTCCAACAGATCACCCCTAGATGGATATTTTCCATTCCGGAGCTTCGCACACACATATCGATGCCATAAACGTTAGTAGCCCTTGCCGACTGCTCAAAGCCCATTATGCGTGCTAGAGTCTCATACACGGTCTTTGAGTCAAATATTACCTTGACGATTGCCTTATGAGACCTGAGCTTATAGCGAGTACTGCCTCCTCCGCTAAGATGCACGCGAGATTTCGAAATACAGGATAGCCCCAAATATGTCAAGCGGACATGTCGTATGCTATGCTTACTAGGCTTCCTCAAGTAGTTGAAATGGCCCAAAGATGGCCTAGTCTCGTCATAGAATTCAGTAATATTGCCTGCATGGACAATAAAATCTAACTGAGAGCGTGCTGTTGTTCCGATACTCTACCCTGGCTTTAGACTAACATCACTTCACGTATACACGGGACATCTTAGTCTGGCCAGCGTTTCTGAAGCCTAGAATCATGGCATAACCGGAGATGTGGTCCAGCCCGACTCTTGCGCCTGCAGACTTCCAGGACGATAGCTTGGCAGCAGCCAAAGCAGTCTTTGTCCATTCTTCATAACCAATGTATCACTGTCGCTGATACCACATTCGTGGAAGTCACAGTGAAGTAAAGATACTCGCTCGATTGGCTGATGATGCAGTTACACTTGACATAGGTACATTCAAGTCCAAGAGCTTGGGCTTTGCAGACATATTCCAGTTGTTACGCCGTTCAAGTGAGAAGGGGCGCACGAAGCGACCAACCAAAGAGTATGTAGTAGATATGCTTTGGAGTTCGAATTGGCGCATGAAAGGAATAATGTTGCAGTGGAGAATTAAGAACACGTCAAATGAAGCCACACATCCTTTCATCTTCTTCCTGTTTAGCTCATCAGCCACCCCGACAAGGGAATGAAGCTCTTCTAAAATGGCAATTGGTATACAGCCAAGGCTTGAGTAAGAATCGAATTTGCAGAAATAGGCATCTTCGGACCAAGAGATGTGTGAAATTAATATGCATAGAGGATCAGTCTCGGTCAGAAAGGACTTCAGTTTCTCTGTGGTGTGCTGCTTTCAGGTCCGCACATTAGAAAGCATCCCATAAACT
Organism: Ceratocystis ficicola; assembly: GCA_038407015.1. Classification (NCBI taxonomy): domain Eukaryota; kingdom Fungi; phylum Ascomycota; class Sordariomycetes; order Microascales; family Ceratocystidaceae; genus Ceratocystis; species Ceratocystis ficicola. Next base: position 77,939 of record JAZBQP010000041.1, on the reverse strand, counting down.
AGAACTATCCAGAGGAAAATGTCATGTGCGTCCAACGTCAAATGATTCGAAATATAAATCCTCATATTCTCACAGCGCATCTCCTGCTGTGCTATTTGACTCACCGTGAAGTTAACAATATGACATCAGACTGTCATAGAGACCGAATCTTGGCTTGTTTGGGGTGTTGTACCTCGGCCTTTTCTCGATACATCCACTCGCAGCTCGACGTGATCCATCTGGTAAGCGAGGGTTTGGTGATGAAGCCAATTAGACATTACAATTCTGCGCAACACTCGTCCAAAGCGTCGACAATTAGAAAGAGCCTTTTCTCAATTATTCAAAAATCTTTGAAAATACCAGTCAAGCTTTTTTTGGCTGTGTTACTTGAGGGTTTTTTCTAACCCTAGATTTTTGAGGCAGATTGTGGAGATTGCTCTTCCTTATCTCTTATCGGACTTCATCGTTTGTGGGCGCTCATGTCCTGATGTACTCCCACAACTTTATGGATGACCGATGAGTACAGAGTGCACAGTACATAGTCTCTCAAGATCGGACTGGACCTAGGCGAAGAGGTATAGCTAGATTCGGGCAGCCTCGTAACTAGCTGTATCCCCCTCTATTTTCTCTTGTCATCGCAAACAGTTTTGTGCAAGTAGTGGGAGTTTGACGCATCTGGTCGGTGAGACTAGAAGCTGTGGAGAATTTGCTTGAGACCTGAGGATGGAGACAACTATCATCATTCCGTGTTCTCCAAAGTACTGTACTCATGTACTGTGTATGCTCTGTACTACGAAGGCAGCAAGAAAAAATGATGACTAACAAGGGCATGGCCAATTTTTTTTGCTGGCACGCTAATAGTATTCTAATTTTTGAGCTGGCTAAAACCCCTCCAAGGTCTTGTCCCTCACCAAAAGCCAAAGCTGCGTGAACAACACCGGCATTACAAATTGCAGATATCTCTTTTCTGTTTCCGTTTTTTCTATTAGACAGGAAAACTCTAACGTCCCTTTATTTTTGCTTGCAGCTTGTGTGAGAATTCTCCCCTTCTCTGTATCGTAACTCATTAGACGAACGTTCAAGCATCAAAGTGCCCCGCCTTTTTTTCTCTTTTGAGTGTATTGAGTCATCAAAGCCGTTCGCCAGCCAAACCACGAACCAACTACTACTACAACACTCTCCCCCCACCCCCCCTATCAATCAAATACCATAGACTGCCCATCACAATGTCCTCCGCCGAAGAACCCAAGATCGATGAGCATGTCGACAACAATGTCAATGTGGAGTCCGACCACGAATCTGCTGATGAGCAGCCTCTCAAGCCTGCCCTGAAGAAGACTAACCCTGCTACTGGCACCTCGACCGAGCCCAAACCTTACCTCCCTCCTCAGACCGAGCCCAAGGACCTCGACCTCAAGACGCTGTCACCTTTGACCCCCGAGATTATCGCCCGCCAAGCAACCATCAACATCGGCACCATTGGCCATGTCGCTCACGGAAAGTCCACCGTGGTCAAGGCCATTTCTGGTGTGCAGACTGTCCGTTTCAAGAACGAGCTGATCCGTAACATCACCATCAAGCTGGGCTACGCCAATGCCAAGATCTACAAGTGCGACAATGATGCATGCCCTCGGCCAGGCTGCTACCGCAGCTACAAGAGTGATAAGGAGGTTGACCCTCCTTGCGAGCGCGAAGGCTGTGGAGGCACCTACAGACTCTTCCGCCACGTTTCGTAAGCCTTGAACCCAAGCCTCCGGACTGGTGTCTGCATGTGTGCGATGCGTTTTTACACATTCAACTTTGTATTGTGGCTAACCAATATCCCTCTCTTTTTTTTTTAGATTTGTCGATTGCCCTGGTCACGACATTCTCATGAGCACTATGCTTTCAGGTGCCGCTGTCATGGATGCTGCTCTGCTCTTGATTGCCGGAAACGAATCATGCCCTCAGCCCCAGACTTCGGAGCATCTGGCTGCCATTGAAATCATGAAGCTGGACAAGATCATCATCCTACAGAACAAGGTCGATCTGATGCGCGAAGAGGCTGCCAAGCAGCACCATGAGTCAATTCAGAAGTTTATCCGCGGCACTGTCGCTGGAAAGTCGCCAGTCATTCCCATCTCGGCCCAGCTCAAGTTCAACATCGATGCTGTCAACGAGGCCATTGTCAACACCATCCCCATTCCTCCCAGAGACTTCACCCAGGACCCGCACATGATCGTCATCCGTTCTTTTGACGTCAACAAGCCCGGTGCTGGCATTGACGAGCTAAAAGGCGGTGTTGCTGGTGGTTCGATTCTGCACGGTGTGCTCAAGCTGGATGACGAGATCGAGATCCGCCCTGGTATTGTCACCCGTGACGAGAAAGGCGCCCTTAAGTGCACCCCCATTTTCAGCCGTATCGTGTCGCTGAACTCGGAGACCAATGACCTCAAGTACGCTGTTCCTGGCGGACTTATTGGTGTTGGTACTCGCATTGACCCCACCCTCTGCCGTGCTGATCGCCTGGTTGGTTTCGTGCTGGGTCTTAAAGGCAGACTACCTGAGATCTACAGCGAGATTGAGGTCAACTTCTTCCTGCTGCGTCGCCTTCTGGGTGTGCGTACTGCTGATGGCAAGCAGGCCAAGGTTGCTAAGCTGGCTAAGAACGAGGTCATCATGGTCAACATTGGCTCGACCTCGACTGGTGCCAAGGTCGCTGCTATCAAGAACGATGCTGCCAAGCTGATCCTGACCAGCCCTGCCTGCACCAATATCGGCGAGAAGGTCGCTCTGTCTCGTCGTATTGAAAAGCATTGGCGTCTGATTGGTTGGGCCACCATTGCTGCGTAAGTTTACATCCGTCGGGTGCTGTGGGATCTACGCCCACACACTCACACGTACATAACTTTAGTGGCCAACTTTGCTAACTTTTTTTGTGATTCCTTATTTGTAGTGGTGTCACCCTGGCTCCTAGCACCAGCTGATCGGCTCGCGTCTCGTTTATACCATCCTTTTATGAAGCCGGTCGGAAGTAAATCTAACTAGTTTCTTCTTTACTTTCCTTGTCTCTACCTCCAAAAATCTATATCAGCCGGACACGGGGTCTGGGTCAGTTGTTTGTATGCTCATAGCTGCTTTTTTTTTCCCCTTTGCTCTTATTCGTGTCTTAGCTGTGCCCTTGAACGGTATTTTTACCCTGCTTTTTCTATTTATTTGCCCTGCTCTCAAGGTGACTTGGTTTCTAACATGAAGAAAAGAAAGCTTGGAAATCCCCCCTCCCCCCCCAAAAAAAAAAGACAGCGTAAGAAGGACAATATAGGGAAAAACAACAGAGCAGGCAGGACATGGGGTAAGTTCTGATGATGGTGGGATCTGGCAAGATGAACAAGCGCCAAACGGCCGGAGAACATGAAGAGATAAAAAAATAGGGAGTTCTTGTTGTTAGGGGCCCATCTATGCAGTTGATAAAAAGAAGGGCATCATTGATGGATGTTTTGGCTTGCAAGTGTTTCGTAGTTGTGTTTCTATTTTATTTTATATTGGTTGACTTTGTTTACATTTCTCGTGGGACTTGCATGCTTTCCTTGAGCTCTTTTTGTACAGCTGTATATTTACATATGTTTGTGCGATAGTGGTATGAGAACAAGCTCAAATAGGTTATGCTCTAATTATTGACAGACACCGTTGCACACTTCGTAGTTCTGTGGCATTTGCGCCTCATCATGTCTTGTATATACGTTATGTCATGACTACCCATTGCTTTCTGTTTAAGCCTGATCCATCCATATCCTCTCACTTGCGTACCTTTCTAGCATGCTTTACCAGGTTTTCTATAACGCCCTCTAGTGCGTCTCGTTCGCTGACCTTTTCGGCTGTTGTCTTTTGCCAGTACTCTAGGGACTGCTCTGCCGTATTCTTTAGCGTCTTGAGCTTCTTCAGGTGTGCCTTGAGTTCGCCAAGTGTCATGCCAGCCAGGGCTTCCTCCGTCGTCATGCACAGTTGCTTAGAGGAGACTAAATCTAGTTCTGGTGGGCCCTTGTCACCCTTGCGGCGCCGGCTGCTCCCGTTTCGGCTTATGCTACTACCTTTAGAGGCTCCATTGGACTGGGAGGTGGAGGTGCCGTCGTTGTTGCTACCGCTTTTCTTAGACCGACTATCGGTAGACGTACGAGGGGACTTGGTTGAAGGTACTTGCAACGATGGGAGCACCAGCTTCTTCTGCTTGGAGGCAGGCAGGATCTCATCAAGGTCGACGGGCACTCCGAGTGAGACTAGAAAGAGCCTGCGTATCCGAGACCGGATCCAATCGGGTGGAGCTAGAGGAGGGGGTGCTACCAACTGTGACCATAGGGAGGCGCTGCGTTGTGTGAGAAAAGAGGTATTGGCCTTGTTGAGCGGGGGAAGGTCAATAACATCTAGATTTTCTGGTGGGAAGAGCAGGTTCATATATGGGTCAAGAGCTTCAGGGATGTCATCTTCTTCCAGGCCTTCAAAGTCGGGAACAGGCTACAGAAGTCATTAGCTATGAGGAAAAAGACCACGGCGCATTGTGAAACTTACATGGGGAAGTGGTGGCGCTGTAGAAACTGCTTGTGGCGGCACGGGCTGCTGCACAGCGGGCGCGGCGATAGGCTCCTGGAAAGCATCATCAAAGTCACCAAATCCATCGCCATCGCCACCTTCTTCGAAATCGTCAAAATCGCCAAAGTCATCGTCAAAATCGTCGCCGCTTGGAGGGCCTAGAGTAGATCCCATTTGGCTCTGAGAGTTCCTGACTGATGACCTCCGCCTTGCTCGAGGTGAGCTGGGAGTTGAGAGTGAGGGTGATTTAGGGGCGTCTGTATTGGCCGACAAGTCGGTTAGCACACTGTGAAAAACTACGGAGCGCTGGTGTGACTTACCTAACGTCAGGGTATTGGAATGTGTTGTGATTGGATCGTCAGCGTCTTCTTTTGACGCCAGTTCTTCTCTTTTAAACCTTTCCTCTGTCTCCTGGGATGTTGCTTCTTCGCTAATAATTTTCTGCTGTTCTTCCGGATCAGGTTTAATAACCATATCAGGAGCCGAGTCAGTCGCATGTGTGTGTTCGACGTGAAATGATCTTGGCGGGATTGGTCCGGCTGACTCCTCGAGGATAGTTGTAGGTATAGGCATGCCACCAGGAAGAGAAATCCCAGAGGTTTCGTCGAGCTCCTCATCTTTTGCGTTATCATCCTTGGGCTTGTCGTCTTCAGAATCCTGGCTTTCAAGTGCATGCTCCTTAATTTCGTCTGCCAATTTGGCTGGCACTGTGTTTTGTGTCTGATCGTCTGACTTGTCGTTCGCTTGGTCATCTAGATTGCCTTTTGTCGCGTTACTAATAGCTTCTGTTTCTCTGTTACCAGAGCCGTTTTCTTCAGGCCCAGCCTCGGTCTTAGTCTCCTTATCAGCCTCAATCTCGACATCAGGCATGGTTTCCAGAATTGTTTCCTCTTCGGATTCCTCCTTGGTCTCAATTGGGCGCGACGCATTAATAGTCTCGGACGATGCTCTTGCGTCTAGTGCATCAACAGCCATAGACTCGGCCGTTTGTGTGCTGATGTCACCGGTCCTAGTCTTTGTTTTGGCATCCGAGTATAGGGCGGAGCTTGGGCTGTTCATATCGGAAACGGCGTCGGAAAAGTGATCCTCTGATTCATCAGCAGAAGACTCTCCTGAAAGAAGAAGGCTTTATTAGCAACGTGAACGGTCTACTAGTTTCTTTCGGTGGTAAAGGCTACCTAGATCATGAGCACCAGGATCAGCTAGACCTGTACGAGCAGGAGGTTCTAGCCGGTCAGGATCGTGCGTTTCTGAAGAACTGGTCATGGTTACTTGTAGCAGGCCCAGGGAATTAGACTAGGCGAAGTCGTGATAAGAAAGAAGGGCGTTTGTTCACTGTGATGAGGCGTCTGGTGGCGTCTAAGATAGAGGAACTTGTGGCGGTAGGGGAAAAGCAAGTGTAATAGAGCCACACTGAGGCTAAGAGCAACGGAGAAATAGTCTCTATTTTGGATGCTGAAACAAAAGGCTACCGACTTTCCTAACAAGCATAAGACTTATTATCTTAGGAGATGTGCAAGTTTGGTTTGTTGTTGTTGTTGTTGTTGTTGTCCTATGGCTTGACGTCGTCAATTCTGGCAACTTGAGGGAAGCTCTGAGCAGGGATGCTGATGTCGTTGGTGGTGGGGAGGCCATTAGCATGCAGCCACACTGTCACGCCACACTGATGTTTTCTGGGAGAATGTGGCGCTGGAATCCTGCTCCTGAAGAACGCGAGGCAAGAAGAGCCTGTTTGGGAAGCTCCAATGAAAAAAATACACTTGAGTGTTATAGCTTAGCAGCGTCGAGGAAGGAAAAAAAAAAGTTAGGCAGTTGCTGTTTACCTTTCGGCCTTGGATAAATCAGCGATTCGTTGTTTAAAGGATTTCTATAGTTTTAATTCTTTTATTTCCTCGGGTGAAGCCATCGCTGTTCCATCGACAATTCACGACGTCTATTAACTTGGCGGTGTTGCTCTGTTGTTTTCTTTTTTGCTGTTTAAAAATCACCAAGCGACGATCGATTCCAATATCTGCTTTGCGACGCGCCGCAAAATTATTGTTTGCGTTATTCAGCCTTGCGCCTTCAGAACCACGATTACGGTCTTCGATACATCTCATCGCTTCTACCATCTCTACTCTCTACTATCTTGCCATATTCCATAGACCACAATGAGTTTCAACTTTGGCACTTCTGCTGCCTCTGGCACATCTTCCACTCCGGCTCCGGCTTTCGGTAGTGGAAGTACAACTTCTGATAGTGCTGGCGGCTTCACATTCGGAAAGCCTACTACTCCAGCAACCCCTGCAGCTGGCGGTGGTGGTAGTCTATTCAATTCTGCCGCGTCTTCTGGTGGTGGCCTCTTTGGTGGTTCTGCGACTTCAGGTACTTCTTCAACGCCTTCAACTTCAGCACCAGCCTCTGGTGGTCTTTTTAGTGCTACAGCGTCCACTACGCCTGCTGCTTCTTCCAGTAATGGCCTCTTTGGTGCCAGTGCTAAGACTGCTACTACCACTACCTCTGCTCCCGCTACTGGCGGCTTGTTTAACAGTAGCTCTACGCCTGCTTTTTCTGTCCCGGCTGCTACTGGCAATATGTTTGGCAGTGCTATCTCTGGAACCTCTACTACTTCTACCACTCCTACTCCCCTCTTCGGTGCTGGAGCTGTCAAGCCTGCTGGCCTAGGAGGCTTAGGAACTGGTCTTGCTACTCCTGCGAAGCCTGGCTTGTTCGGTGCCAACTCGACTACGCCTGCTGGTGCCCCCCCTGTCACAAAGCCCTCCGGTCCTTCATCTTTAGGCCTTTCTAGTACCACTGCTTCAGCTACTCCTACTACTGCACCTACTACATCACTTTTTGGAGCAGCTACTGCTAGCACCACTCCTGCTACTTCTGCACCGCCTGCCTCTGGAGGTCTGTTCAGTGCAAAGCCTGCTGCTGCTCCTGCCACTGGTAACCTCTTTGGAAACAAGCCTGCTGAAGCTACCACTACTAATGCTAGCACTGGCACCACTACCACTACTTCAGCTCCTACTACCACTGCTGCTCCTAATTTGTTTGGCAACAAGCCTGCCGGTTCTACGCCTGCAACCACGGCAGCTGTTGCTACTCCTACCGCCACTACTTCCGCCACTGCTGGTGGTTTGTTTGGCGCTAAACCTACAGAGAACACTACTACGACAAGCACGATTGCCCCCTCTAAGCCTGCCTTATCTTTTGGCTCTCTTGGTACTACAACTCCAGCCACCACCTCTACGCCTTCAACTGCCGCGACTACAGCTACTGCTGCCGCCCCTGCCAAGCCAATGTTTGGCGCCCCTGCCACCACCCCCGCAACTAGCTCGGCCACTACCGCTACCAACCCCACCACTACCGCGACAGCCGCTACAACCACGACATTCAATGCCCTGGGTGCTTCAACTGTCGGCCCCGCATCGCAACTCCCCCGACTCAAGAACAAGTCGATGGACGACATCATCACCCGCTGGGCGTCCGACCTCACCAAGTACCAGAAGGACTTCAAGGACCAAGCCACCAAGGTCGCCGACTGGGACCGCCTGCTAGTTGACAATGGCGAAAAAATCCAGAAGCTATATCTCAACACGTTTGAGGCCGAGAGGGCTAGTAATGAGATTGAAAAGCAGCTGATGGCAGTCGAGAGCCAGCAAGACGAGCTTGAGGCGTGGCTTGACAAGTACGAGGGTGAAGTCAAGGAAATGGTGTCGCGGCAGTACGGTGCCAATGACCAGCTTGGTGGGCCTGATCAGGAAAGAGAACGCACATATAAGCTGGCAGAAAAACTATCGCAAACACTAGATGAGAAGAGTCACGATCTGGGCAAGATGGTGGACGAGATCAATGAGATTTCGTCAACGCTCAGCAAGAGCAGTCGACCGGAAGACCCTGTAAGTTTTATTTTCTTTGCGTTACCCACTATCTCAGCGACGAATTATGCATCTACCTGGTGCTGGTTCTACTTGAGCTTCCGTTTTTACTAACCGATTTCCCTTCCCCGTCTCTAGGTCAGTCAAATTGTCAGAGTACTCAACGGTCATCTCAGTCAGCTACAATGGATCGACACCAACGCTGCAGCACTTCAAGCCAAGATTGCGGCAACTCAAAAGGCCGGCGGAAACCTAGGCAGTCAATACGGAATGTCGGACAACGATGCAGCAGAAAGTTTTTACCGCTCATACATGCCGCGCAAGTAATTCAGGACTATGTGTTTGGGCTAGGAAGTCTGTAGCGTGGGCTTGTGTGTGCTTTTGATAGACCTCATCGGGGAGAGGGTTTGAGTGAATGCGTCTAGAAGAGGCAGAATTGTCCTGCCTAATTTGCTTTCCTGTTTTGTTTACTTATGGTTAATACGCGTCTGCCGCAGATCACATACATGAGCGAGTCATTTTTTCACTTTTCCTTCTGTACCCTGGATGTTGTCTCTTTACATTGGCTTCGAGCATGGGGGGTGTGTACAGTGATGCTGTCAAGTGCATGAAGGGCTGGTTGGTATGGGTAGACGTAATCGAGCAAAGCGCAGGTTTGGATATTTTATTACTGCCTATAATTGAGTAAATCAAGCCGCTGTAGATGCATGAGGCAGGCTACGCTTTATTTCTTGTCCTCCTTGGTGAGCTCATCACTACAAGAGAGAAACAGTTGTTAGTTGGGAACGTTTACAGAAGTCAAGCTTTCTAGATTCTAGAAAAAGAAGAGTGCTTGAGTCGAGACGAGTATCTGACAAATCCTCAGCTATACAGCAAAAGCTGGCAGCTTTCAAGCTAGGCCTTGAAGCTTCTTCTAGAGTAGATCTCGCTGTACACACGGATGGAATGGGGGAAAACGAGGTGTCTCTTACATGTGATCGGAAAGTTCCTGAAGGTGTGCCTTCTGCTCCTCGAGCTTCTTCTTCAGGGCCAGCAGTTTCTCGTTTTCGCGCTGGCGGACAATGTAGTCTTCGTTGGCCTTTTCGCGACGCTGGAAGGCATCACTATAAGATGAAGAACAAGACGCAACGTTAGCTTAGACCTGAGCAAAAGATGACAGAAACACCTCGATGGCTGAACAGCTCATTGTATCAACAGGCCTAGGCAGCCCTAGATTGCGGAACTCACCCTTGGCCGCCAGTCTTGGGCGGGGAGCCAACATCGCCCGCACTCATGACACGGGTAGATACGGAAAAGGCTCTAGGACCACTAACAACAGCACGAAGCGCGGCCTTGGAAACGGAAGGGCGGATCATTGTTCAGAGAAATAGCAAATTTATGCGCAAAGTAAAGGAAGGGAAATACTAAGCCACGATGAATGGATTGGAATTGGTGTTTGAATTGGTCGATTGAATGATGAGGCGAGAGCTTAGAAAAAAAAAAGACGAATCACCAAGAATGAGAGGGAAGCAAGATGAAAGCCCGTATATGTACGTAGCTATGTAGCTTTTTTACTTGTCACTTTGTAGCTTGTAGCTTGTATCCCACCTGCTGACTAGCTACAGCTAACTGCCTTGAGCTTCAGGACGTAATTGGGCGTGCCTTTGAACTGCGGGAATAGAAACTAGTAGCAATAACTAGAATTTACCCTTTTTTTTTAGTTTCAAAGAGGAAAAAAGGGAAGTTGCCTAAAGCGATGCATTTGCAAAAGCAACGAATTCACACGATTCATATTCTTTCTCAGGTCTAGGACATGCTACCTCTGGGTAGACAGAGCAAAGGCAAGCTGTTGCCACAAAAGCCACCAAATCAATAACAAATATACTGTTCCCCCTATTTTTCTCGCTCTCGCTCTCGTTCTCGTCCCCGTTCTATTTCCCTCTTCCGCGCTTGCCCGTGGCCCATAAAAGCAAGGCCAACAACTACGGGGCGGGTTTCACGGCAGAATGGAAGGCCTATTGTGAGGGAGAGTCACGTGGACGAGAGCGCCTGTCTGACGTATTTGTTGCCCCACTCTGGGGTTTGGGGTTTGCTGGCTTTCCCTGGAGGGTTTAAGCGACATTGCCGAAGAAGGCCTGGTGACCAAGATACCAACCCGTTCTTTATTCTGTTGCGAGTTGCTCGCTGATGTCATGACCATTTCTCATATCGTGGAATGGATGTGGGGCGGAACGGAGTGGCGTGGCGTGGCGTGTAGTCGCATAGCATAACAATTTGGCATAGAATTGCATTGACGCAAACCCGCCCCCTTGTGATCAGGACAGCAGCCAGTCTTGCCTCAAAAGCGCTCTTCTTGTTCACTACGAAGACTTTCTTGATTTCGCTCTCACAGGTGGCGGAGTCAACCACGGAAGACCCAGGGACGCAGGGAAGCCTCACTAATTAGCCTGCCTTGGTATTATTGTCGGAAAGTCAATGTTCAGAGAACTAGGCAAGACAACTGCAATGCATTTTACCATGCGCATGCTTGCAAAATACACTATAGAATAGCTAGAAAAAGAACAACAGGCAAGTTGAAGACGTAAAACATATTCAAGTTCAAGTTCAAGCAAGTTGATTGAGTGCAGGTTGGCTTATCGGCACCCATGGCATCAAACGGTCGGTCCTACAGAGTGTCAAGGCTACTCTAAATGCCCTCCTGGGAGCCGTTGAGCCACGACTCGACATTGGTGGATGTTGGGGGGGTTGAGCATTGATTCACGGGCGTCGTGGGATGGAAGATAGAGCCAGTCTAGTCTACATTGTACGTCACTGTAACCTTGTTACACATGAGGGTTGTTCCGACTTCCAGCAGGGCTGAGCAGCAGTCAGACGCCAATTGTAACTGTTGTGTGGCTTGATGGGCTTGCGTGCTGTAGGCGGGCGGGCGGGCGAGGGTCGGAAGCTCTTTTAGTAGTCTTGTTCTAGAACTTAGAACCAACCACGGTGCTTGGGGCTCGGGTCCGTGCCTTGTTTCGTCGATTTGCTGCCTCCATCGTTTCGTCATCTTCCGGTTGCGAGACCATTCTGTCTCGTCTCGTATTGTGCTTGTTGTCTTGTCTCATCGTAATTGATGCCATCAACATTGCTAAAACTTCCTTTTCCGTCCACAATTTGCCTCGTTAGTTGGTCGACAAGTTGCACGCCTGGCTGAGAATTTAGCATTGTTAGGCCCGCTTCCTGATTATTGATGTTTGCTAGGGGAGGGGGAGGGGACGGGCGGCAGTTGGCCAACTAACCACAACGAAACTCTTGGTAGAATGGAAAAGAAGGACAAGGAAGCATGCCAGTCTTGATCAGCAGTGTTTTGCCCCACCTTTTCCACCTTCTTGACCTGTAGATGGGCACGAGTAAAAAAAGAGAAAATGTGAGGCAGGCACGAAAAGGGCATGGGAAGTTGCCCTCGCTTCCGACAAATCAAGTCGACTAGTTTGGCGTTATCAGCGACAAGACCAAGAGGAAAACCGCACATTAGGCAGGCGCAAGCTTTGGGGCGGTATTGAGAGGGGTTCTGTATCCTTCGCGGAGCTTATTGTAGTAATAGCTAGCAGTCCAGAAGCCCAAGCCAAGGAGGCGGAACTACAAAGATACTTTGTTACACTTAGCGAATTACTGCCTGGAGGAAGCGCACCCCCTCCTCCTTACACATATACAATGCGCTATAGCTAACAGTGGCATGTCTCTTGGTGCAAAACTCGAACAAGCTTATGCTCGCTGCTTGTTGCCTTGCTGCTTGCTGCTTTCTGGTCGCTTCCTTGTGCCAGTGGGCAGGCAGGTACCTTCCCTATCCTTCTACTGCCTGCCTCGCTGTTTTCTTTTCTCCTTCTCGTCTTTTTGCTCTTCTCCCAATCCATAGCCCACTTCTTTCGTTTTCACTTTGGCAGTACTTCCTTTTCCTCTTTTTCCCTCTTGTTCTCCAACACTTCTCAACCCTCCCTGATTTTTCTTGCTCTCTGCTATCGCGACTGTTGTCTGTTTCTTGCAGTTGACTGCACATATTTCTTTTCTAATTACAACCATCTCTTTCTTAGGTATGTTCGTGATTTTGAGTCAAAAGCTGCAATTCATCGCTGTGCTTCGCTATCTTCTGCTCTTCCCTCCTCCTTTGTCCCCTCCTCCCATCAACCCTCCCCATCTACATCTGCCCTGTCTGTTGAGATCGATGTATCGCCTCTTGCCATTGCCGTGCTTCCAACACATTTGGGGCTCTTCTGGAGAATAAAAACATCGGTCTTGACTATAGTTCGGGAAAATTACAAAGAACAAAAAACCACGCCGTCGTCAGATCAATCCAATTCAAAAGCCAGTCAATCAGCCTACTCGTCTCTTCGCATCAGCGACCCATCCAAAAACAAGTGCTATTATCGCCGATCTCTTTTGCTTCCGCTCAATTCGACCGCCCTGTCTTGTGTCTCCGCCAGCGAGACCTCTAGCCCGATTGCGATACCCTATAGAGCGGACCGGTTGCCTGACTAGGAGCTTGGTCTGCGTAGTCGCAAGATACCCCACCAACACCCTGTCCACATTTGTGGATGGCGACGATGGCCAATTTAGTCACCAGACAGCCAGCCATCCAGCTCTCTTGCTGTTCTTCTGGAAGCCTGCTCATGTCGGAACCTACAGGCAAAAATGAAGAAAAAATACAGTGGTTATACGCCACGGCTATAGCGGCCGGCTTACTTCCATTGGGTCTGGCTTCGGCTTCTTGGCTTTTGCAATTGAATTGCTCTTTTGGTCAATGGCTGGATTGTGGATATCGATCAAATAGGCGGCGATGCAGCCAGCAAAGCATACATACATTTGGTCCTCGTACTTTTTCTATCCCTCCCCGCCCTCGCTCACCTCACACCCTGGCTCAGCGCAAACAGGCCTATACCTAGTTAGGTCATACCTAGGTCTGGCCAAGTCCAATGAGCTGCAGAGCTATGTTACCGCTTGTTCTGTGCTATAAACAGGCCAGGCCACCCACTCACCCTTCTGTAGGCTACGCACAACACACAACTTTGTGTTGTGTTGTTGAACTTGGTTGCTATGTCACTCCCACATCGATCAAAGCAACAAGGAAGCCCGCCCGCTTAGCCCATCCACTCCCAGGCCTCACCGATCTCCATACTCCAATCCTACTTGATTTGCCCGCCGCCTTGTCTCCTTTGCTGCACTTCCTTCTTTCTCATCTTTTTGCCCTTACACTCCTGCACTCACAATCAATCAAGTCTTCTCTTTTTTTCTCCCCTTTGTCTAATTGTCCTCCCTCTCTATTTCTTGCCATACTCTGCCAACTGCAAGTTGCTAATCTTCTCGACTTTTCAACCTCAGTCATTTCGACAACAATCACACAATCCACACATCACAATGTCTGCTTCTCACGACGATGCCGTCTACCTGGCTAAGCTGGCCGAACAGGCTGAGCGCTACGAGGGTAAGTTTCCGATCCATTTCGATGCCAACTATTAAAGCAATGCAAAATTTCTTTAATTCGATATACCACCCACTACCTGCATTTTTTGCTAACTTGTGGCCCTTTTTTCTCCTCGTGCCCTCGCTGCACAGAGATGGTTGACAACATGAAGATCGTTGCGTCCGAAGACCGTGATTTGACCGTCGAGGAGCGCAACCTGCTGTCCGTCGCCTACAAGAACGTCATTGGTGCCCGCCGTGCTTCATGGAGAATCGTCACCTCTATTGAGCAGAAGGAGGAGAGCAAAGGTAGCTCTACCCAGGTTCCTCTGATCAAGGAGTACCGCACCAAGATCGAGGCTGAGCTAGCTAAGATCTGCGACGACATCCTCGATGTTCTCGACAAGCACTTGATCCCCTCTGCCAAGAGCGGCGAGTCCAAAGTCTTCTACCACAAGATGAAGGGTGACTACCACCGTTATCTCGCCGAGTTTGCCATTGGTGACCGCCGCAAGGACTCTGCCGACAAGTCCTTGGAAGCTTACAAGGCCGCTACCGAGGTTGCTGCTAGCGAGCTCCCTCCTACCCACCCCATCCGTCTGGGTCTTGCCCTGAACTTCTCTGTGTTCTACTACGAGATTCTCAACTCCCCCGACCAGGCCTGCCATCTGGCCAAGCAGGCGTTTGACGACGCCATTGCTGGTAAGTTTTTAATTGAAAAATCTAGTCACAGCCAAGTTCTGATCCCATGTATACCAATACTAACGCCCTCTTTTTTTTTTCGCTCCATATAGAGTTGGATACCCTGTCTGAGGAGAGCTACAAGGACTCTACTCTTATCATGCAGCTTCTGCGTGACAATCTGGTATGTCAATCATTACCCTATTGTCCTGGCCATGTTGATTTGTAGGCCACATGACTAACACTTATTTCTTCTCGCAGACCCTGTGGACTTCTTCTGAGGCCGAGTCTTCGCTTCCTGCTGGCCAGACTGAGACTGCTGCCGAAGAAGCCAAGCCTGCTGAAGCTGCCGCCGAGACCGAGGAGGCCAAGCCTGAGTAGTCCTTGGAATCTCATTATCAAAACCCAAGATAGCGGCGTGGTAACTTAATTAATGCGTCGTTGACAAACAAAGACACAATTATCCTCTTGGGCCCCGTGAAATTCCCGTTCCCCTATGTCTACGGATTAGTTGACTATGAAATGGACTACTCCTCCTTCCCCCTTTTCCCTGTGCCTCGCTTCGCCCTTCTTGATGTGTTGTCTTGACTGATTCTACTGTTTGCACCTTGGAGGTTGCATTTTCATGCCTGTTGATTTCGTCTTTCCCGCCATTGTTATGTTCTATAGACTAGAGTCATACTTTTTATTATTGATCTCACTTCAGTCAAACACTACCTACCCTACCCATATATGGCATCCCCGGGCGTAGTTTCGTTAGATTTACAGGACGTGTCACGAGGTATTAGTCTTAAAGTTTGAGACAGCTTCCATCATTTCAGCTTATGTTACAAGCTGTTCGTGCAATGTGAGATCAACTGCACGATTGAGAACGGCGCGCAGTGACAAAGTGAAACACAACTTTTATATGCGGGAAAGAAGGTATCATCTCATCTATCTAGCTAGTATCCTAATCCTACTACGACGCCATGTGTTTTCCATTCTTTTGCATCCGGGAATGCGCGATTTGCCGTAGGTTGTTGGCTAACCCGCGCAGGCTCGCTCACTCAATCGTCCTCCACCACTACAAAATGCACCTTGAGCCACAAACTGCAATCCAAACAACCCACCAGCAACTCGCCACTATCTCCTGCGTCCTCGAGATCCTTCTCGCCGAAAGAAAACCCACGATCGTTTCCACAGCGACACGAGCGCGACCAGGTCTCAGTCGCAGTGTCAAATGCCAAGTCGTCAAGGTCGACAGCCTCGGCAGTTTGAAAGCTATCTCTACGCTGAGGCCGGGAAGTTGATGCCGTCAAAAGGGCTTTGTCGTACGCGGCTTTGAGCGAAGACGTGGAGAGTTGTTTATATGCCGTAGATATCTCGTCAATAGTGAATAGTTTGACAGGCGTGGAGGTGGACGGAGACGCAGACGTAGACGCTGATGTAGAAGATGTGACCTTGTCTGGATGGTTTTGTAGTAAAGCACGGTGGTAGGCTCGCTTGAGAATGCTAGATATATCTTCTTGGGAAGACAATAGCGATTGAGATATGCCTAAGATCTCATAATACGTCGGTTCACCCATATTAGGCTTCAGCCGATGTTCAGGGGGTGACGCCAGTAAATTTTGTTAGGGTTATGACAAGGAAGTATTCAGAGACAGAGAGATGGAATTGATCCAGGCTGGCTATAGCTAAGATGCTGAGTTGCATAGACACAATCTTTCACGAGAAAAAAAAGAGGCGAAGCGGTACGAGAGGTCTTGTTTGCAGGAACATTTTGAGTAGCAAGAGGTCCATGATAGTAGCGGGGGATCCACATTAGTCATTAGGCGGCCACTAGAATTTGCTATCACCCTTACGACATGCAACATTTAAAAAGCACATGATGGACAAAGTACATTTTTCTTCAAGGCACCAGATAGCTCGCAATATCGCAATGGGTGGGAGAAAATCGCAATGTTCTTTTCTGCGGTAGAGTACAAATTCCACCACTTGCGTACTTGAGGACGCAGCCGGTGGAAGGAATGATGAAAAAGGCCAAGGAAGCAACGATATAGTACAATACAAAATGGAGTAAAACCAAGACTGGACAGGAATGATGTCTGGTCCGATGTGAAAAGAAACAGACTAGATCTTGGGGAACCGCTTCCACCACCGTTTGCCCGTCTAAAGAAGAGTAGAGGCTGATTAGTACTAAATTGTATTTGTACAACTTCTCGAGCAGCACCAGAACATACCTTCTTCCATTCTGTGATGAGTTTGGGCATGGAAAGCATGGCTTCTCTCCGTTTGGCAATCCTAAATGCCCTTTGTTAGCTATCGTCCATTTCCAGGCGCCAGTGTTGCCTTCATCTTTATATCCATTGTGATCTACCCACTTGTTGTAGAGCTGTCTCTCGAAAGAGTGACCCTTGACCTTTTGGCCCACACCAGTACCACGCACACGAAGACCATGCTCAACTCTCTTTCCAAGCGTGTTGGCCGTTGACTTGGGGCCCTCGGGCAACAGCTCTTCGACGCCGTGCTCGCGGGCCATCTTGACGAGCTCCGCCTGACGTCGTAACGAGTACACGGGGTCGTTCCACTTGCCGGTCGCGGGGTGCTTGTAGTACAGGAACGGGTTTGGCCGGTCTTGTTGGTAGCCAGTTTTTGCTGCAGCGCCCGTGTCGGTCGAGCTTACAGATTGGATTATCGCGGGAGGGTACCGTGAGAGAAAGCGTAGTAGAGGCTGAGGCAGGGTTTTGGCCAAGGCCACAAGATTGCTTGCAGAGTTTGACATTCTGGGCGGGCGGTTGGTTGTGAAGAGACGCAGCCAAGAAACCCACTCGATTTGGCCTGGATAAAAACTAGGATATACAAAAAGCTGCAAAGCTAAAATAACGTTCAGCAGTTTCTTCCAATCCTCTACAAGAATTTGGTGGGCTTGGTGATGTCGAATTCTTAGTGGCGCAAGGCTGTGGCTTGTTAATTTGACAACCAATGAAATGCGAGGGGATGTGGGAAAATGGGTGGGGCCCGACCGACTGGACTGGGAATCTTTTCATGGCTCCTTTCAGCCTTGCAGAAGATGTCTTAACATGTAGATGGTTAAATCGCTAACCGCACTCCGAGACTCCTGTGCCCTCAATAAATACTACGTACGGTTGAATATCTCTCTGAAAAAAATTAGCCTTGTTGACTATTGACAATGGAACCCTCAGCCAAGAAACCCAAGTTCGACCTCGACGACTTTCTCAAAAAGAAAAAGGAAGCTGAAGAAGCTGCCCGCAAGCCCAGATGGATTCCCAAGGCCCAGCGCGAAGCTCTGGCTAAGAAGCAGAGGGAAGAGGAGGAGCTCAAGAAACAGCAGTCAAAAGCTATTGCCGAAGAGCGCGACCGAAAATGGCTGCAGGGCGAAAAAGCCAAAACCCCTACTTCAACGCCGACTCCACGAACTATTTCCGCAGCTCACGAAGCCATGCGTGCCGAGCGCGGAACTGGCAAGTTTGACACGAAGAAGTGGCTCGCTGCTGGCCTCACCCAAGCCGACATAACAGAGGAGCGCAAGTGGCGTGAGCACTACCTGGGCCCTGACGTGAACAAAGAATCCAAGTTTGTCGTCAAGCGCAAGCGCACTCGTGCCGGCGAGCAGTTTAACTTTGACTGGAGTCCCGAAGATGACACCACCCGCACCGATACCATAACCGAACTTCCGCGGAAGCAACAACGCTCGGCGCCTAAGCAGTTCTACACGTGGGACGAGCGCTTCGATGCAAATGCCGAGGAGCGACTTAAGGAGCAGATTAAGTTCATCGAACAAAAAGATCCAGAGACTGGCCGTGAGCGTGGCCAGGAATTGTTACGGGAATTCTACCGAGGCCGGGAACGGGCTATTGAAAAGGACAACAAGACGGGCATGGGCCGACACTGGTCAAAGAAGAAGCTGTCGGAGATGAAACAACGAGATTGGCGTATCTTCAAAGAGGACTTTGGTATTGCAACAAAAGGAGGTGGCCTTCCCGACCCCATGCGAAGTTGGCGCGAGTCAGACCTGCCAGACAACATCCTGCATATTCTAGACTCGGTGGGCTTCGACGAGCCATCGCCTATTCAGAGAGCAGCGATTCCTATTGCTTTACAAGCCCGTGATCTCATTGGTGTTGCCGTAACAGGTTCGGGTAAGACGCTAGCGTTTCTACTTCCACTACTAGTTTACATCTCCGACCTACCACCGTTGACGGAGGTTAACAAAAACGACGGGCCTTATGCACTTATCATGGCACCAACACGTGAGTTGGTGCAGCAAATTGAAAAGGAGGCTCGGCGGTTTGCCCGGCCCATGGGGTACCGTGTTGTTAGTATTGTGGGTGGTCACTCTCTTGAGGAGCAAGCCTATGCGTTACGAGACGGCGCTCACATTATCGTGGCCACGCCTGGTCGTCTTGTTGACTGTATTGAACGGCGGATGATTGTCTTTGCGCAATGCTGCTATGTGATCATGGACGAGGCCGACCGCATGATTGATTTGGGGTTCGAGGAGCCCGTAAACAAGATTCTAGATGCCCTGCCGCTATCCAACCAAAAGCCCGACACAGAGGACGCCGAAGACTCGCTAGCTATGAAGCAATACATCGGCGGCCGCGACCGATACCGGCAGACGATGATGTACACAGCTACTATGCCGGCACAGGTAGAGCGTATTGCCAAGAAATATCTCCGGCGACCGGCAATTGTTACGATTGGAAACGCTGGCGAGGCGGTAGACACAGTAGAACAGAGAGTGGAGTTTGTATCTGGCGAAGACCGCCGCAAGGCGCGCCTCAAGGACATCATCATGTCACACCAGTACGCACCGCCTATTATCGTGTTTGTCAACATCAAGCGTAACTGTGAGACAGTTGCGCGTGAAATCAAGCACATGGGTATGTCAGTGGTCACATTGCACGGAAGCAAAACACAGGAGCAGCGAGAAGCAGCTCTGGCATCGGTCCGCAACGGCCAGACGCAGATTTTGGTTGCTACCGATCTGGCGGGTCGTGGTATTGATGTGCCCGACGTCAGTCTGGTCATTAACTTCAACATGGCTACCAATATCGAGAGTTACACGCATCGCATTGGACGTACTGGCCGTGCAGGCAAGAGTGGTGTGGCCATTACGTTTTTGGGTAACGAGGATTCGGATGTGCTGTACGACCTCAAGCAGATCCTGTCCAAGAGCTCTATTTCCAAGGTGCCAGATGAGCTGAGACGCCACGAAGCGGCCCAGCAAAAGCCAAACCGCATGAAACAGCAGAAGCCACTAGAATAGAGAGATGTGCGGGGGGCTAAACAAGCTTGTTGGCCGAGCAATGCCAACGGACGTGTGTTGCTTGGGGCTGTGGCTGTGGCTTTAGCCGTTGTGGTGGTTTTGCTTTTGGGGTCTGAGATAAAATTACTATAACAGTAGCAGAGCAATACAGTGCAGATATACTACAGCACACTGGTGCAATTTCTCCTTGTGCATGGACAATACAGGGACAGGATTGCGGAGGAAGGAACTAGACTCGGCGGTTTGCTGCATCTTATCCACTCCGGGTCGGCTCTTGCCTTCTTTGTGGTTTGCTACCGACCCTTTCCTTGAATTTTTTCCTTCCCTTTTTCTAGCGCTACTACTTTGCGCGGGAGATTTGCCCTCATTCTTCCGACGTCGTTAGTCCATCTGATAACGAAAAGCCACATTCATGTTTGTGGTCTAGAAGGAGGCGGAGGAGAAAGAGAGGAAAGAGCGAAAATAGCCACACCGCACAATAATAGCAGGAAGGTACGACGCACCTGGGGCTGGTGTGTTATATTGGTATTTTCTCTTTTTTCCGTCTTCTTCATAGGCACCATTGCTTTGTGTTAGGCCTCTGCTTCGCGTTAGGCCTCTGCTTCCCCCCTTTTTTCCTCTCCCAACTCTTCTGCCATTTCATGTTTTTCTCGCCTTATTTTGTGCGTGTTGGATTGTCTTGGTGGTACAAACTGCGGGACACCGAAGCCCTGGTACCGGAGCAAATGAGGACATGCGCCCTTTCTCAGTCATTTTCAGTGATCTCAGACAGATTCTCATGAGAAAATTCCCGCTGCTTGTCGTCTTGCGCCCTTCTTTATTTTAAATTCCCAGGATTCCTGTCTCAGCGTTTATTTTCCTATCTTTCCTACCCCCCTTCGTCTCAATCACGCAAAGAAGCCACGGTCACCACATGCACTCACGCACTCACGCACTCATGCATGCACTTACGCACTCTCACACCCTCGCACTCTCGCACTCACGCACCCACGCACCCACGCACCCACTACTCCATTACCACTGGCCACCCCTAACCGGGTCTCATTCACCGGCCTTCTTGGTAACTAACACCAAGCCCACTGGCAAAACGTGGGATCTCCACTTTTAGCCATAGCTCAAATAGCGCTCTGGATCCTCCCTGGCCAAAGTCGTCAAATTTCCTTCCATCATTATTTTTGATTTGGCTACCTACTCTTGCTCTTTTTTTCCTCCCTCCCGTTGTTTGCTTCCCCTATTGCGCTCGTCCTTGCTCTCAAGTAAAAAAAGAAAAAAAATAACTCACGGAAAAAGAAGAAGGAAAGAGAGAGAGAGAGAGAGAGACGCGCGCTTCTGGAAGCCATGGACGCCCTAACAAGACAAAAATCTCATGATGATTTCTCGCCAGGCCCAGAGCCGTCATCTGGTGCTATCCGTGTGGTGGAGGATCTGGCTTATGGCTCGGTATGTTTTGGCTCACTCACCCGCTCGCTCACTCATCGTCCTGGTTTCAACGCTGCCACTCCCCCCTTCTTTTCTCCTTCTGCCTCATCAGCAGCTATTAACCCTCACCCGCTCTCTCTAGGCAGCTGGAATCGTAGGGAAACTCATCGAGTACCCGTTTGACACAGTCAAGGTGCGCTTGCAGTCGCAGCCCGACCATCTGCCACCACAGTACAAAGGCCCAATTGACTGCTTCAAACAATCGGTTCGTGCAGATGGCGTTGCCAGCCTGTACCGCGGTATTAGCGCCCCTTTAGTTGGTGCCGCAGTAGAAAACAGCTGCCTTTTTTTCTTCGAGGGCCTGGGTCGGTCTCTATTGTACGATTGTGGATTTATAAGCAAAAATGAACCATTGGCTCTTGGCGCACTGTGGGTTACCGGTGCCTTTTCTGGCGCTTGTACCTCTGTTGTCTTGACGCCCATAGAACTGGTCAAATGCAAGATCCAAGTGCCAAACTCAAACTCAGCAACGGCGAAACAAAGCCTACGTCCCATGTCCGTCATCAGCGAAATTTACCGGCACAGCGGCATCCGCGGGTTCTGGAACGGCCAGATGGGCACGCTGATTCGTGAGGTGGGAGGGTGTGCTGGCTGGTTTGGCGCAAAGGAGACAGTGTCTGAGTTATTCTACCACCGCCGCGAAAGGTTGGAGCGAGCATCAGGCCAGGCGGTATCACCACGCACGAAAGCATTGCCGCTGTGGCAGCAAGCATTGGCTGGTGCGACGGCAGGCGTTACATACAACTTCTTGTTCTTCCCTGCCGACACAATCAAGTCGCGCATGCAAACTGCCCCGATGACTCCAGGTGTCCAACCACGCTCATTCGGGCAGGAATTTTCAGCGGTGTGGAGACAGATGGGCATTCGGGGCCTGTACAGAGGGTGTGGCATTACATGTCTCAGGTCAGCCCCAAGCTCAGCGTTCATCTTCATGGTATATGATGGATTAAAGCGATACTTTCCTATGGCCTAAAAGACTTGGGGGGAGGGGGGCTACCATGTGGTACGTTTGTTTTGCGAAGCGGCTGGGGGTTTCCGCGGTTTGCCTCGCAACAACAAAACCGCTGGCATATGTTTTATTGTTCTGCATATCACGACCTACACATGTTACGGCGTTCTTTCTTTATGGGAATTTGTTGCGAATAGCTAGACATATAGATATGGTCTAGGATATATAGATGGGTTGCGGTGGAATGCTGTAATGCTTGAATTTGATTCTTTCTTTTCTTGATTTCTTTCGGATAATTAGTAAATAATAAAGCGACAGCCACATGCGCCCTACCCTTGTTGGCTCCTACTAGGTGCACACTGCGGGGCCCAATAGGGCCGCGGGTACCCGTGGGAACTACGTAAGCTTCCACTTGTGGCATCTCTACTAATCGCCAACACGATGCGTACAATCGCAGCAACAGCGCTGTTTAGCCATGGAGAAGCATGTGGCACGAAAATGGATCGGACCTCCATTGAAGTCGTAGCTTCGTTCCCTGACGAGTCTCCCGCCTGAAAGCGAACATGAATCTCGAGGGTCGCTTTTACAATCAACCAATTCCTATGCACTAGATTGTAGTTATGTCATTTTCACGAGGAGATAGATCTACTAGGGAGAAATCCGGCCGATCGACAATTACATACACCTACGATGGAGCATGTAAGCCTCCTGATGCTTAGAAGAACCGGCAATGGAAGACTACTACTTGAGGCACTAACTGCCCGTTCTCGATAATGGCAAAACAGTCTCTCGATAGGACTACCTGGACTCTGAAGCATTGCCCTGGCAAACAAGAGTCTAGTGGATTTGAGGTAGTTGAGGCAATGGCACGACCGAAAGCACTACCGAGGTGTAGTAGATTCCATACCCTTGGTCATGTTATGGCTTCAAAAGCATATCCTCAGAGATTTCAGGAGTTTAATCACAGCCCCCCCTTGACTACGGGCAGTAGAACTGGTTTTGAAGACTATGGCAGCTACACTGGAGCAAGGACGTATCGAGGCTCAAGTGAGGGTAGCCCCTTTGCAAGTGATAGAAGAGGTGTTAGTGAACGATGGGAGAGAACTGAGAAGAATATCGAAGAACAGCAGCAGATACATTGCTGTATTGTGGTCAACTCGCAATAGGATCTGTTGCTATTTAATAATAGATCTGTTGTTGTAACTTGGACATCCAATTGATCGCAGTACTGTACTTTATTATCGTGATGTGTGAGTTATGCAAAAAGCGGAAGTTTACGTAATCCCCATGGGTCCTGTTTGATTTTAAAACTACGGGTACCCGTGGCCCTATTGGGCCCCGTAGCGTGCACCTAGTGGAAGCGGGGGGCGCATGTAACTGTCGCCAGATAACAAGAAGAGCTTATCAATCATCGCGGGCTTTCTTGCCAAAGTTCCAGTGATTCAGCACACCGGCCCCAGCACAGAGATACGACGCAAAGCCCAACCATGCTACATAAGGCACCATGCACCAGCCAGAAATAGTGTCAAGTTGGCCCATGGTGTATGCAAGACAGCTATTTATGCCCACTAAAGACACGACATCAACGGTAGCCTCAATGGGGCGGTGAGCCACGAAAAACAGCGGCATCCAGATGATATTGAGTCCAAGCTGGACAGTGTAGAGAGTGGCGCATTTACGAGCGAGGGCCGTATCGGACGCCAGGGGGGACGAGAGGCCCGCGGTGATAGCACGATTAGCCGCATAGCCCATGAGACTGCGTAGACTGTCAGCTAGATCCTTTACTTTTTTAGGGCTGCGAAAAAAACATAAAAGCAAGACATACGCATACAACCCAGTCCAGGCGATGGGGAAGGCCTTGGGCGGCGGCATACCGGGCGGCTGTCTAATCTTGAGCGCAGCGGCTCTTTTGTTCCGTGCGGCTAGCGTGAGGAGTGGAACGCCATTAGCATGAGAGTCTTGGCCCGGGAAGATTGTTTGATTGGTCAACAGAGAGCTGCTTACGAGAGCATGTGTGTCCAGTGATGCCGCCGAGAACAATGGGCAGAAGAATGCTAGCTGCTTGGTTCGTGAAGACCGCGTCGGGGATGGTCAGAGATGGGATGTATGTGGTCATTGTGGTGGCTGATACAGGCTAAGTTTGTAGGCAACAAGGACCTTGTTAGCGATGAAGATGTTTGGAAGGGCGAGCACGCTATGAATGTGTGGATATGTAAAGGGAGAAAGCTCATCAAATCAAGCTTTATGATTGGCCAGCATGGGCAGCAGTCGAGCGCAGGTTTGGAGCCCAAGCTAAAAAGCAGGCGGAGGGGCCATGCCAGCACACATGTACATGCATGAGCAAGCAGTTACAATGACTTACATGTATACCGTCCTATCTACGTATTATCGATGCATGCTTGCATTGTCTATGAAGAATGAAGTTCAAGGCGTCATGCAGGTACAGCAATGGTGAGGAGGAGAGTCACCGAGTGGCACAGGGCACATCCAGCAATAGGCAACTACCCCTAGTTCTACTCTCGGTTGTACCTGAATTTTTGTTTATCTTTTTTCCAGCAAGCAGCCATTGGGAGCTGGCTGGTCATTGCTAAAACTGTTGCGTTGCAGTTACGAGCCTCCGGCATGTTCAAGCATGTTAGACCCACAGCGTGATCGGCATGCGCTCCACAGTTTTGGGCCCCGTCCCTTCATTCTCCACTCTTTTCTCCCCTTCAGACATAGGGAAGAAGAGTGGTGTGCCCAGAGCTAGAGGCCTTAAATGAAAGCGAGTCGTAATTAGCTGTCTTGGAATCAGCCGATGTTTACCCGCCAGAACGCGTTTTTATTGTTCTTGCTTGAGCAAGAAGGAAGTTGCTGAATCTGAATCTGGTACCTGTGTAGTGTTTTTTGTTGACTGCCAAACACACTCACAGGCAACTCCCTTTTCAGTTACTATCCTTTGAAATAGGCAATTGCGCCTGGGTCGCTGCCAGCCACAACTGTACCTTGTCAGGTCTTTTTCCCTTTATTTTCTTCCTTTATTTTATTCTTTCTTTCTTTTCCTTCCCCTACTCAGAACATCACCACCAAAAAAACCATCACGATATTTTTTGGAGGGTCTTGAACCATTTTACTTATATTTTCTTGCTCGTTGCTTGGCTTTCAGCTCATCGCCGCTGTCCAGTTCATCGAGAAGCGCCTATTGTTTTATTATCTCTGCAAAGCTCCATCGCTTTCGGCTTCTGCACCCATTCTCTTCTTCCAAACCAAGTTCGTTCTCCCCTCTAAACCTCTGAAATCTTCCTTTTTCATCGCTCTCTCATCACCTTTTCTTTATCTTCTTTATCTCCTCCCTCTTGTGCAGCCAGCCTTGTTTCTTTTCGCGAAGCGCGCTTTTTGTATCTCGTGTCTTTTGTCCTCCCCCCTTCTTGCCCCTTCTCTTTATCTTTCCTAGCTTTAGATTGTCGCTGTGTTGCTTGTTGCTATCCAGCCTATTGTCTCCTTATTCTTTCTTCTTCCTCACAATGGCCTATGCGACCGTGGGTTTTTTTCTCCCTTCTCTTCCTCATCCATGAGATGATGGATTTTTCTTAGATAATTCTGTTTCTCTTCCTGATGGCCGGCTATCGTGTGCCTTTCTGCGGCAACGCGCCAGCAATCATTTCTTTTTCTCTTCCATCTTTTTTTCATATTTCTTTTCTTTGTCGCGGATTCGTTTCTTTTTTCTTCTCTTTCTTGCTTTCTTGACTCTCTTAGTTCTTTCTACTCACCACTTCATTTCTTGGCTCACTTTCTCTAACTTATCGTTGCTTGCCGCCCCAATTAGGCTTCTGTCTTGGTTCCCTATACCACCACAGCTGTGTTTGTTGCCCCCTAGGACTATCAAACAACCCTCTTAATTTCCTTGTCCTCCCTACGAATCACGACCGACTCGACTTTTACATCCACATCGACCCATTGTCATTGAACTGTGCACAGTCTATTTTTGTGGGCGTCCAATCGACAAAACATTCAGGCCGTTTCAGCCATGGATAGCTACTACCGTGATTCTGGCCGCTCGCCTCATGATCGTATGAGATCGCGCGACCCTGTCAGATCAAAAGAAGAACGTGGCTCACCTGGCTATTACCGCGACAGAATGCGTTCCCCGAGTATGAATACCCCTAGGCTTGCTCCTTTTTTCCCCTTGGTCGCAAATCACGAAAATACAGCATTGTTTTCACCAACCCTAGTCAAAAAACCATAACTCGTTTTCTTCCCCCATATTTCATCACTTCTAATCTATTTTTTTTCCTTCATAGTTCATGAGCGTGGACATCGTAGAAGATCGCGCTCGCCCGGCAGTGGCGGAAGCACCGGCGCCTCTGGTCTCGACAGATACGAGCCCCGAGGGGGTAGTCGTCGTGATGAATACGCCTCTCGCGACCGCTCTGACCGTGGCGACGACCGCTCATCGCGTCGTATGGTTTCACCTCCAGCCAATATTGATCGCTACGTCCCAGGACAGGAACCCGCCGGTAGTGCTGGTATAACCATCAACCCTGTACCCGATCCGTCCAAACTACCTTACCAAGTTGGCTTTTCGTACTACGGAGAATGGTGGCGCTTCAATGAAAAGATCAAGGAAGAAAAGGAGCGCATACGCACAGGACGTCGTCGTGAACCCGACCGCAACAAGAGCCCCCGCGACATAGCAGAAGAGCGCGAGCGCGAAAAGACAAGAATCCAAATGGCTTACGACAGCTACAAAGAAGAGCTTCAAGCAAAGATGGCGCGTCATTTTGTTGCCGAGCACAAGAAAGAGCAATGGTTCAAAGAACGCTATGATCCTCCTACACGTGATGAGTTCCGCGCTGCTTTAGGCGAATTCCGCCGTGGCGCATATGCTCAATGGGAACAAGACATGGACGCGGGTGTTTTTGACAGATTTTCTCTAGAAGGCATCAACAAGAGCGAACAAGGAAATGCTGCGGCTCAAGAAAAGGAAGAGGGCGAGGCTACTTCTAGTAACGAAGTCCTTGGTGTCAGTGACTTGGTACCTGTACTTGGAGCTGATATTCGCGATGAAAATCTGTATCAACCCACTCTACTTATCAAAACTATTGCCCCTCATGTCAGCCGCTCCAACCTGGAGAGCTTTTGTAAAGAGCACCTTGGTGATGGTGAAGGCGGCTTCAAGTGGCTTTCCTTGTCAGATCCCAATCCCAGCAAGCGGTACCATCGCATTGGATGGGTTATGCTTCATCCAGCTCCTGAAGTCTTGACAACCGTTGACCGTGCGGATCCTCGTGACGATGATGAAGATATGGATGGGATCAAGCCTTCTGCCCCTGTCCAAAGTACTGCAGAAAAGGCCCTCGAGGCCATCAATGGCAAAACAGTCAAGGATGAAGCGCGTGGCGACTTTGTTTGCCACGTTGGAGTTCATAATCCTCCCTCTAACCCGCGTAAAAAGGCACTTTGGGACTTGTTCTCCTCGCCTGATCGCATCCGCAAAGACCTGACTCTGGTCCACCGTCTTGCTAACAAATTTGAAGAGGACTTTGGTGTTGAGTTTAGTGGTATTGCTCGTGTCCAGGAAAAGGTCCAGGATTTGCAGAATGCCGGACTCTTAAGGCCTATTATCTCTGGACGCCGTGCTCGCAAAGAGCGTGTTGTAGATATGGACGTGGAGGATGATGGCGAATTACACGATGATGATGGTGAGATTGATGACGAGGACATGTATGATGAGGACAGCGAATCTGAGGATTTCATTGCTCAGAAAAAGGAACTCGATCTCTTGATTGAATACCTGCGCCGTGTCTTCAACTTTTGCTTCTTTTGCGTATTTGAAAGCGACTCGGTTCACGAGCTTACGCGCAAATGTCCTGGAGGCCATCTTCGCCGCCCTGCCAGTACCTTGACTCAGGGTTCTCGAGAAGTTGCTATTGCCACAGTAACAGGCGAGCCCTTCCCAGTCAAAAAGAAGCCTGAGCCTATGGAAGAGGGTGAAGCTGAGCAGTCAGAAAGTGACAAGAAGTTCCGGTCTGCCTCATCAAAAACGGAGCAACAGCTCCTGCGTGCCTACAACTGGGTCAAGACGTTTGAGGACAAGATTATGCAAATCCTCGAGCCTGACTCGGTTGACATGAAAAAGCTTGGTGGTCGTCCTTTGGAAGAGGCAATAGACGAGGAGATTGCCAAGTTTGTCAAGCAAGAGGACGAACACAAATGGCGCTGCAAGATCCCAGATTGCAATAAACTATTCAAGGAAGAACATTTCTGGAAGAAACATGTGGAAAAGCGCCATACTGAGTGGTATGAATCACTCCAACACGAGGTAAGAAAGATTGACTGATGGTTGTTGAAACCCAAGTTTCCTTGGGTGCTTGATTTGTTCAGTTTTGGTCTCATTGCATCATGCTAACCCGCCTATCTTGCTAACAGTTTACTTTGATTAATTCATACGCCATTGACCCCTCACACATTGCGCCATCACGCACCGATGCGAACTCCAATGGCCATTTCCCCCCGTCAAATGGGCAATCAACTGCTGGTACCCCTCGTGGCTTCAGTCTTCATAACATGTCCATAGGTGGACCTGGCAGCCACCCTGCTTCATTCGCTATGGGTCAAGGAATGATTCCTATGGGTATGCCAGCAGGCTGGGACGGTCGTGATGGGTCTGCGGGGCCTGTCCGGCGCAATGGCAACAACCGTAACAACTACCGGGCTGGCCCATATGACCGCCGGCAAAATGGTGGTCGGTGGGATAGCAGCAACCGCAACAACAAGAACAGCAGCGGTAGCCGCTGGGGCGATGGCGGCTCTGGTGGCTCGACTACCGGGCCACGCGAGGCAGTTCAAGGCCGAAGCCTGAAAAGCTATGAAGACTTGGATCAGGTTGGTAGTGGCGCTGGTAGCGAGTTGAACTACTAAACAAGCTTGCATGGCCAACTATCTGCAAACCAAAAAAAAGGCGAAACCAAGCCTATGTGCCACTTTCTTTAATTCTTGGTCGTTCTTCATCATTCTGTTGTCTGCCTTGGTCTCGTTTTTTTCTAGGGTCTTGAAGAGAATAGGCCCCCTAGCGAGTCAATCCTTCTTTGCTTGTTTTGTTCTCGGGTGGTCAGCTTATTCCAGTCTGTCTGCCTTTTTGATCCTGTTGGTTTTATCTTCCTGTGACTGCTTATCAAGCCCCTCTATTACTATTTTCGCTCGCCCTTTATATCATCTTCATCTCGAATTTTAATTCATTCCGCATTATTTGCCCAGGACCTAGAACCTAGAGTCGTGAAACCCCTCGAACCGAAAAATGATGGCTGTACACGTAACCTGACTATGGCGGCTACTTGGTGCCGGCAAATAGTGAGTGAAAAATTGGCGGGTGCTGACCACATCAATACATGGATAGAAAGCTGTGGTTAGTTGGACGCATTATATAGTATATTTCCTTTTATTTAGTCTTTGCTTTCCCTCCACGGTGAGCCGCTTCCAAAGTGTGACAGTTTTATTCATTGCAATAATGCATGCAGATCTAATACAAGATCTAAATGAACGATTCTACGTCATCCATGAATGAATCATGCTTTCCCTTTGGAGCACCAAGGCCTTGGGACGTCCAGGTGCCAATCTTCTAGCAGCAGAACTTGCCCCACTCGTAGTCATATCAAGGTCAATGATGAAGGCCAACTGGGAGATGCCTCCGTCGTCATTGACAAGAAAATTATTCGTTAATGTAGAATATCAGCATTACATAAATAACTCTTAGATGATGCACATGAGACAAGAATTCCAGAGGACAATGGGGGGGGGGGCGCTACTAGGGAGATGGCGAATCTTGAGATTGGAGAAGTCTGGGCTTCTTCGAGCCTCATGATGGTAGTGCTGGGCTAAATGAGAAACTTTCTTTTCTTTTGCTTGCTGAAGCATGTATCCTTCTCCATCCTATCTAGAACACTACTATAGGTTCTTGATTACGAGCAGTTCTCGGGTGGGATCGAGCCCAAGATCCTCCTCGTTCAAAAGAAGAGACGCAACCATGAAGCAGACAAACTGCGAGCCATCTTGGACAATCTTAAAGATCAGGAGACGGCGCCACCAGACCCACCAGCGTGACAAAGTCGCATGGCTAGCTAGCTTACAAAGGATGAATCTCCTAACGAAGCGACCGGTGTCCTAGGCAGTAGAGGCATTTTTCAAGTGTGCTGCAAGATCAATTCAGGTGTCTTGTCTAGTATCTCCGTCCCTATAGCTCCCCAATTCACCTTCTAGCAAAAGTCAAGGCCAATGGCACGGCTTGATTTCTCCATCGTCAAAACATGTGAAGGTAATGCCAGTCTTGCGGCGCGCACAGGAGCCTTCGACGAGCCTAGCGGGGTATCCCACGCCCATAAAGAGAAAAGAATGGTAATCCTGGGGCTGCCGTTAGAATCAAAAGGTCTCATAGATGTAGCATGGGATGGGTTCGATGAATCTCCGAGGATGAAGCCGCAGAAGTACGGCGAACCAAAGCACCTTGTCCATCATCACGACCCTGCTAGAACTTGACTTTCTATTAGAAACACTCATTAAAGCAGTGCGATGGCCATAAAATAAGCGCCTTAGACGAGAGATGGCCAGCATTGTATCTTCTTGATGCCTCTGGACTTGTTGTCTGTCGGAGTTCAATCAACGGATGCTTGTATTTGTTTGTGTATTCGTGGTTGTGTTAATATGAAGTCGAGTTAAAGTACTCTTGTCCCACTGTGGATCCAGCACACTCCTATTCCATTGGTCCAAAAAAATCACTCGGAACACTCAATTATTTTCAAACAAGGAAACTACGCCAGCACTTCTACCACCATCTCCGTCCTCACGGCATTGTTTCAGTCAATGCGAAGCACTGTATCAAATGTCTTATACCCTAACCAGACGGGCATATCTTCCAGCGCGAGTTAGCCATTGTCATGCAGCAATTTCATTAGCATCCTCCCCCAAAGCCAGCACCATTGACAATCTATGTTTCACAGAACCCTCTACGGCAGCCCACCTCTCAACATGCTAGCCAAGCCAAACAGGTTTTCCTGGTGTGAACCAACAAACACCATTCCCTTGGCCAAGCAGCTGTCTCTAATGTGAAGCAAACAAACTGCTTGCAGGATCTTCGCCAACGTCTGCATTTGACACACTCGTGAAATTCCTTCAACTTGTCTTTTATGGCACATAACTATCCCAAAGTACTGCAGCTTTCCAGGCTACCCCAAACCATACGACCCACCGCTCACTCATCCGTGATTGCCCAAGTTGGTAGGGGCTGGTAGTCAGGTATGTACTCTATGAGCATAATGAACACCTTCGCTTGTGCATTTCAAGCGGGAGACCCCACAACCTGTCTAACCGCACTGTCTAGACCATTTTGTGTAAAACTCCATCCATTCTTCGTGCCACCAAAAAAGGGCGTCATCTGGCAGGCATGTTGTTTTGCTATCATTCCGAAAGGTAGCGTCCCTGTAAAATGCACATCAACACATGAAAATCACAAAACCTCAAAGTCCTACTGCTAGACTCCAAGTGTCCACTTTTTAGCGCCTGCTTGTTTGTTGACATTCTTTATGTCATCCTGGTTCCTCCTTCCCTTCCGCCTTTTTTTCTGCTTATCAGAAACTTTTCGGCATAGACCCTAACCCCTTCCATGCTTCGGGCTTGGCAGATTTCTTAGTAAGGACTTTGCCCATGCCTGCTCCTGTGGTGGTTCAAGAAATCAATCCGGCGTTAGTCCTGGCTGATTACACGCTTTTCTTCATTTTGCTCTCTGTTTCCTACCAAAGCCCGCCGATTCGTCTGCCTTTTTTTTTACACTATATTTGACAGCCGTCGCGTGTGCTTTGCTTTGCATGCCATGTTCTAAGCCAACCGAATGGGCAAAGGTGCACGCTATGCCATCAGCAATGAACGACAGAACCCGATGGCTGCTACCTCAACAGTCTCAACAGCAAGCCAGCGAACAGCCGGTCCAGCGGTCACATCAGATTCTACGTAAGCGTAGACGAGATGACGTCGCCATACTCAACGTGCCTGACCTGCACATTGACATGAATATGCCCCAAGGCGAAGCCAAGTGTAGCCGCGTCCCGCCCCTTCTCGACCTCTCTATTGCGCGCTTTGATCCCAAGACTGCCGCTTCCCCCATCTCTACCCCAACATCAGCCGTTGCCACAACCAGCCCGATATCCGAGATAATAACCCCTTCGCTTTGGGCGGCCCGCCGAATCCTTCCCATTCCCCTGTCGAAACGAATTCGCACAACTGAGGATGCAGCCAAGAAGCAGGCTCTCCAGCTGCAACAACAACAACAACCACAAGCAGGCGATGCTATCAAGCTGACCCCTTGCCATATATGCCATCGCCGGCCAACTAAAAAGTCAGACCTCGAAGGCTTCATGGACTGTGCCGGCTGTGGTGCTCGTGTCTGCTACATCTGCATACGCCACTGCGCCGGCTGGGCCGTTCCAGCCCTCTTACTTGACTCGGACGGGGAGGAGAGCCTATCTTGTGTTGATGCAGACAACATGCAGAACCGATCGTTCTGCATGGAGGACGCCCCTCCTGTTTCTGCTATTGGCGACAACAATGACAGAACTCGCGATAACGACAGTCATAAGAATGATGCATCTTGTCGGGGCACTGCTAGGCCGGAAGGTGCTGATCTAGTTTCGTTCAGAGATGGCGGGAAGGCAGCGCAACTGCAAGAACAGACACACGGATGGCTTGGCCACGGACACTGCGAGCTGGTCTGCAGCCGTTGTTGTGTAGAACGTGGAGTTGATGGGGATGTCATGTGTCTGGGTTGCCTGGCTGGATCAGGGAGCGGGGGAGTCTAAGTTTTCCCTCCCTATCTCTTTCTCAATCTTGCTCGTGTGACATGGCCTCTCCCCTCGTCGATGTCTGTTCTCCATGCGTTCTTCACATCTATCAGTCTATCCCTCTATCACTCTTTTGTTCCGCCTTTTCCCTCTTGTTTTCGTTCTTGGCCTTTGTCTTGCTTACCTGCTCTACTGTTTTGTTTTTTTTCCTCATGATGATCAAGCCATTTCTTTTTCCTTTTGCTCTTTCTGTTCCTACATACCTCCTGAATTTCTCATGTTGTCACTGTCTTCACATGTACCCTCTTGCTCTGCCGCTTCATAGCTCGTCTACTCTTTGACGTGTTTTCCCGCATGCTTTCATTGTTAATTTATTTCATTTGTGTTATTTGGTGTCCTTTCAGCCCCGTTTCTGACCGGCTTTTATATTAAATAGTCTCTAGCCTGGTGCTTTTATAACAATAGAAGCGCCGTTGTTATCGCCAGTGTATTCGTATTTTCCATCCCTCAAAGAAACCATTACTAGGGTTTCATGAAACCCTAAACATCGTGTGCTGGTTACACAAACAATGTAATGATTTTCATGTGATGGAGACGGTCCCCAAGGTCAATGTTGAAACACAAGAGAGCTAGAATTGTTTCAAAACACCGATGCTGACATAAAGAGCAATTTTACGCTGTCGTATATGCAAAAGCAGGTTTGTAGAAGAAAAAGAATGCACAAGGCATGCATCGATGATATTGAAATGCTTGTAAAAGACAAAGACGCGCATACAACAGGGAAATAAAAGAAACATAGAAATTAGTTGTACTGCATGTACTGTGCAGTAGAGTTGAACTTGAGGTTTCCCTTGATGACCTTCTCGACTGAGCTGAGAAAATCCTTCTCAGTCGCCACGTTTCTTCTGGCACGGATGGCGAACATACCAGCTTCGGTGCACACACTGCGCAGTTCGGCACCAGTGGCATTGGGGCACAACCGTGAAATGAGCTCCCATCTAATATCGCGCTCAACCGACATGGACTTGGCGTGAATGCGGAGAATGTTGGCGCGCCCCTCGAGATCAGGCAGCGAGAACTCGATCTTGCGATCGATACGGCCGGGACGCATCAAAGCTGGGTCAAGGGTTGAGGGTCTGTTGGTGGCAAACATAACCTTGATATTTCCGCGGGCATCGAAACCATCGAGCTGCGTAATCAACTCCAGCATTGTACGTTGCACTTCGTTGTCACCACCAGCACCATCATCGAAACGGGCTCCACCAATGGCATCAATTTCGTCGAAGAAGATGATGCAGGCCTTCTTGGTGCGGGCCATTTCAAACAGCTCACGGACCATCCGGGCACCCTCACCAACGTATTTTTGCACTAGCTCACTGCCAATGACGCGGATGAAAGTGGCATCGGTTCTGTTGGCAACAGCACGAGCACAAAGCGTTTTTCCGGTTCCGGGAGGGCCATATAGAAGAGCACCCTTGGGGGGATCGATACCTAGGCTGGCAAAGCGTTCAGGCGACAACAGAGGCATTTCGACGACCTCGCGTAGCTTTTCAACCTGCTCTTTGCAGCCACCAACATCGCCATAGGTGACGTCGGGCTTTTCCTCAACCGTCATCATGGTTACACTGGCGTCGATTTTGGGAGGCAGCGGAAGCATAATCTGATACTTGGTGCGGTCAACACCAACACGCATGCCTTCCTCGATATCGGTGGGGCTGATTCGATCGCCGAGAGAGACAACAAACTTCGCTATTTGTTTGATGTTGATAACGTATTGGGATTTGGACTCGTCCCCCTTGGGATCGGCAATGATTTTGGTGCAGCGGGCGACTTGCAAGGGTTGTTCCTCGGACATGCGTTGGCGGTCGGCTTCGATATCCCATAAATGGGGTGGTGCTAGACCAGTGTCTGATTCCTAGTGGATGAGAAATGGATACAAATTAACATATGAGGCCTTGTATGTGGATGGTAGCCGGTGGTTAGTGAAGGAGGTATCACGGCGACTCACCTTGACGCCTATCATTTCGTCTACACGTGCTTGCTTTTCCTTGATCTGTTGCTCTAGTTTCTTGATAGTAGCACCATACGGGGCAGCGCCGTAGGTTTTGAGTACTTGAATATCTCTATTTTCAGGGTGGAAGACAAATAATGTTGTTAGCGGGATTTGGCCAGGGCAAGCTATCGGACAGAAAGAAAACACAATAGAAGATGGAGAAATGTATAGCCTCTATTGTTTATGACGGATAGGGAATAATTCTGGGCGTGGTGGCATAGCGTACTCATCAGTAAGAGGGTCAATCTTCTTCTCTTCTATCTCGTCGTCGGCGAACTTTTTCTGGTACTTTTCCCAGTCTTTACCAGTAGCAGAAGGCTAGGTAGAAGTATTATATGGTTAGTTTAGAGTGCAGATTGATGGAAGCTATGACGAGATTGTGTGTAGAGAGAGAAAAGGGTATGTAGGAGGACAAAAGACACAAGCACAAAGCAGGAATAACAGCCAGAGGAGCCCAATGCTTACCATGACGACAGAAGATTCGAGGCTGCAGACTTGCGCAGCTTGATGAGAGAGATGGAGTTGGAAAACAGCAGAACAGCAACCGAAAAAGCAGGACAATTAATCAATTGGAGGCCGCCTGCTTTGAGCTCTTTGTGGGCGAAGAATATGGTGATGAGGCCGGGAAGTTCAAGGGAAAATATTTCTGGGTGGTTTTTTTTCGCAGTGTTGATACGTGAAATATGAAGGTGAATGAAGGCCGAAGTAGACGATTGTCCAAAAGGCAAGATTGGAAGCTTCCGTAATGCAAGCTGCCTTGGCTCTGAGAGTAGTCTAGCGCTATTGAGTTACCCTTACCCTTGTGCTTGGGCAAGCTTTGACTCGACAGCTGGGGACACCTGCAAGAGGTGGCAGACATGGAAGGACGAGGCTGACGACTTTCAGGGGCAGATGCTTGCTTCTCTCTTCTCCCCACTATTGGTGGGCTGGTGGGGGAGGGGATACATAGTAAGGAAGGAAAGCTTCAGCAACACAGAAAAAAAATACAGTAACGAGGGGCTTATAGTTCCAAGTACACAGTACTTTACCCACCTTGTCTAACTTGTTTTTCAGTGCTCCCAGGGCCTTATTCACCTGTATTTGTCCCACATGCCCACCTTGTACCTTGGTACTTCTTCTACAGTTGTGTTCATTAGCTACAAACATTTTGCCAGCCTATTAACCACCACGATTTCTTCTTCTCCTTATGACAGAAGCCTTTCGAGATACCCGCAACCAACGCAACTCCTTGATTCTGCCCTCTTTTTCTTCGCCTCTTCTTCTTCATCTTGCCTAATTAATACTTGTGCCCAACCTCTCGCTCTTACCACGTAATCTCAGGAGTTCATCATGGCTACTACTGCTGCTACGCCATCTGGTGGTAACACCGCCAATGCTGCCTTCAAAGTAAGCCCTTGTCTCTGCATGACATGCTATTGCTATGTCTATCTACATGTCTATACCTGGATATAACCATTCCAGGCCGTTCAGAACAAGTCTCGTCTCAATGCTGCCCTATCCTTTCTTTGTGTCTCTATTTGCCATCTCATCACCGGTCCTGTTCTAACAGCTTCAATAGGACAAGGACAAGCCTACCGCTGTCCGCTCCGCCAACATCGTCGCCGCCCGTGGTGAGTAATCAAGTTCAAGCCCTCGATTTACGACAATTTCCCGCCAATTCTCCCCGGATCGGCAGCCTAGCAGCTGGCCATTTGAGCCCTTTGGCTTGCTTCCCCATCGGTTTGACGTGCCTGCCATACGATACCAGCCACTAACCCCTTCTTCTCTCTTTTCTTCACAGCTGTTGCCGATGCCATTAGAACATCCCTGGGCCCCCGAGGCATGGACAAGATGATCCGTAGCGGAAAGGGTGAGACCATAATCACCAATGACGGAAATACCATGCTTAAGAGCATGTCAGTGTTGCATCCTACTGCCAAGATGCTGGTCAATTTATCAGCTGCTCAGGATGTTGAAGCTGGTGATGGTACTACATCAGTTGTTGTGATTTGTGGCTCTCTTCTGGGTGCTGCCGATCGCCTCCTGAGCAAAGGCATTCATCCTTCCGTTATTTCCGAGTCCTTCCAGCGCGCCGCAGCGGCGGCTGTCGCCGTCCTTCACGACATGTCACAGCCGATCAACCTATCTGATACTGCTTCTTTGCTGCAGGCTGCAAACACCTCCCTTTCGTCTAAGATTGTTTCGCAGTACTCTAATTTGCTGGGCCCTATGGCCGTCAACGCCGTCACCAAGGTCATCGACTCGAAGGATGCCGACAACGTCGACCTCAAGAACATCCGCGTCATCAAGAAGGTGGGAGGAACTATTGAGGACAGCGAACTAGTTGACGGTCTGGTTCTAAACCAACCCGTTCTTAAGAACGCTGGCGGACCCTCGAGAATAGAGAAAGCCCGTATCGGTCTTATCCAGTTCCAGCTCAGTCCCCCTAAACCTGACGTAAGTTGATGGCTCTTTACCTTTCATGATGGGTTCTCGTTTCCGTCTTCTTTTTACTTCTTTTTCTTATACCATTAGCTGTTCATCTCTACTTTACTCTTTCCTGAAACATCACTAACACACCTTTGATGTAGATGGAAAACACGATCCAGGTTAACGACTACAGACAGATGGACAAAATCGTCAAGGAGGAGCGGTTATACCTGCTCAATCTGGTGAAGAAGATCAAGAAAGCCAAGTGCAATGTCCTCCTCATCCAAAAGTCTATCCTGCGTGATGCTGTCAATGACCTCTCACTGCATTTCCTGGCTAAGCTGGGAATTATGGCTATTAAGGAGATTGAGCGCGATGAAGTCGAGTTCATCTGCAAGTCAACTGGCTGCAAGCCTATTGCCGACATTGACTCCTTTACCGAGGACAAGCTGGGTTCTGCTGATCTAGTTGAAGAAGTTCAGGCTAACGGTGCCCGCATGGTTAAGGTGACGGGTGCTAAGGCCACAGGAAAGACGGTGTCTGTGGTTGTTCGCGGTGCTAATTCGCTAATTCTGGATGAAGTCCATCGCTCCCTCCACGACGCCCTATGTGTTGTCCGTTGCCTGGTCAAGAAGAAGGCTTTGATTGCCGGCGGCGGTGCAGCCGAGATTGAGATAGCGGCACAGCTGAACAAGCAGGCACGTGAATTGACGGGCACCGAGGCGATTTGCTGGAAGGCATTTGCCGACGCGCTTGAGGTCATTCCTACGACGCTGGCTGAGAACGCTGGTCTCAACAGTATCAAGGTTGTCAC
Source organism: Ceratocystis ficicola (assembly GCA_038407015.1). Lineage (NCBI taxonomy): Eukaryota > Fungi > Ascomycota > Sordariomycetes > Microascales > Ceratocystidaceae > Ceratocystis > Ceratocystis ficicola. The sequence goes on along the minus strand of JAZBQP010000041.1, from coordinate 39,660 downwards.
AGATCTACGTCACAGACATGAAAACGGCGAACGCAACGCTGGTGTCAGCATTAAATCAGGGGGCGTCAACACCAACATTGCCCGTGAGAATGTACTCCAGCCTCTGCTGGTTAGCACCAGTGCTATTGAGCTTGCTGCTGAGACGGTCAAAATGATTTTGCGGATAGACGACATTGCTATCAGCCGGTAAAGAAAGACGAACTACGGGCTGGGGGGGAAGTTTTGAGGGGCAAAAGAGTTAGATAAAACAAAAAAAGAATGTACAGGAAAAGAGACTTTTAAAAGGAAGAGGGAAAAGTATCGTAAGGCAAGGGGACAAACGAGGCCGACTTGGAGCTTTGCTGGTTCTAGCCGGTCTCGAGGGACTGGTGATGTCGATGTCGCCCACCGCGAGTTTCACATGTGGACAATACGGGGGGTTTTCTTTTTTGCTTATACTTTTGTTTCATAGGAAAACCTTTCTGGAAGCCTTATATCTAACGTTAATTAGCTTTTTTCTTTTGATTTCACGCTTGCATTTTCCAACTTTGTCTTTGGGGGAGGGGAGGGATTGGCTTTTTTATATTACTTGTACAGGCCCCTGAGAGGAGAAGGTTTGTAGAAGCGAAAATACAGCAAACATGAGAGGAGGGAGAGAGTTGATTGAGATGATATATGTATACAGAGAACAACTCCACCGTGGTTGCTAGTTGTCAGCTTAGAAGAGGCAAAGAAGAGCTAGGGAAAGAGCAACGGGTGCGCGAGTGTGTGGCAAGATGGAAATGAGAACAAGACAAGATTAATTCTCTGTCTGCTTTTTGCTGCCTTGTACGATGATGATCTTGATTGACGGCAGCAACAGCAACATTCCACACAGACGCAAATACCAGGGACAAATGGCCGGAACAAGAACATGGGAAATCGAGAGAGTAGGAAAGACACATACATGGCAGAGCCTGGGAGACGGGGGACGGGAGTGAGAGAGGAAGAAAAAACGGTTCAAGTATAAAAAACAAGGTATAGATAGATAGATAGACAAGTACAAGCGGGTTTGAAGAAGGATGGGTGGATGGAGGACATGGACCCGACAAAAAAAGGGGAGAAGAGAAGTGCGATAGACTAAGAAGGCCAGCACAATGCAGAGGAAGAGACAAAAAAAACGACAGACTCGGAAGGGAAGAACGGGGTGGAAGGGGGAGAAATAAACACTATGAATGGATTAGATAACAGAGGCAAGGCAGAAAAGAGGCCAAGAGATGTACGCACATGACAACAAGGGAGAAAGAAACCAACACAACGGGCCGACCCATGGCACATTATCTCATTTCATTCTCCATTTCCGAGTCTAGTATGCGCTTCTTCTCGCCACTGTCATTGTCATCGTTTCCGTGCTTTCATTATCGATGTGGTTTGCCGCTGCCTCAAAGGAGAAAGCGCAAGCACTCGACAAACACCAAACAAGCACCTTTCAACCTTCGTGTCTGTTCATTCCTCGTCCGTAGATCCATTTGTCGATGATATTGCCTTCGTTCATGCTTCTTCATCTAGCCGCTCTCTTTCTCCTTGCTTTCTTACATTATTGCTTTTGCTTTGTTTGGTGTTGCTTCTTTCATTCTTCCTTCACTTCTGGACTGTTTTAAACGAAAAGGGTACTGGAGGGAGAGAGGATGCGCAGGGAAACAAAAAGAGAAACCAAAAGAATCATGGAGAGCGTTCTTTCCTTCAAGATCGTTTCTTTCCATTTTCTTGTTCTTTTTTACCGGCGGACCTTGTGGTCACCGGCAGGGGGGCTGTAGGTGAGCTTTCTCGACTTCAACCAAGCCCACTTGTAACGCTTGACCCAGACAGAGGCGGCAAACAGACCGGCGGTGACAACCAAAACCTTCATACCCATCTTCTTGCGGTCGTCCATTTCAGGCTCAGCAGCCCAGTTCAGGAACTCGACAACATCCTTGGCCATCTGGGAGGTGGTGGCAGGGGTCTCATCCTCATACTCGACCAGGCCGTCGAACAGGACACGGGCCATGGCAATTCCGGTACCAGGGAAGTAAGGGTTGAAGTTCATACCGGGGGCAACCTGGGCACCAGCGGGAGGCTCGTCGGGGTAGCCAGTCAGCAGTGACCAGATGTAATCGCAGCCACCGTGACGGGCCTTGACAATCAGCGACAAATCCGGGGGCAGAGCACCGTTGTTCGCAAAGCGGGCAGCTTCCTCGTTCTTGTAGGGCGAAGGCAGGTAGTCGGACAGCTTTCCGGGGCGCATCTCAATGTCACCCTGCTCGTTGGGCTCGCCAGGGTACTCGTTCTCCTCGGCCATGGCCTTGGCCTCATCGACGGTGAGCACCGTACCAACCAGAGAACGGTAGGGAATTCTGCTCAGGGAGTGGCAAGAGGCACAAACCTCTCTGTAAACCTGGAATCCACGACGAAGCCTGTCATGCGAGAAACAGTCAGCTTCAGAAAGCAGAAGAGCAAAGTTTTATACACAAACGAGCACCCGGCTGGTGCTATTAGCCTAGGGGGGCAGGGGTTAAAGAGATTCTTACGCCTGGTGATCAAAGGTCTTGTTCCACTTCTGGTGAACCCAGGGAAGGTGGGGGGCATGCATACTGTAGTGACATAGTTAGCCCATTGCTCAATGAAAAATCAGAAGGAAGAACCGCGCCCATTGGTATTGCTGCTCCTCCGCTCTCGCGGTATTTCTATTTTTGGGCATCTGTTTGTGACCATGAAAAGCTAGTTGTGCCTGGAAGGGTTTGGCTGAAATTTTTCAAAGGTTTACGGTCGTTCGTCGTTGTAGATGTAGGCCTGGGGATTTTCCGGACAGGCAGAGTGGGCAGAAGATCCGACGAGCGAAGAGACCCCAACAGGCCCAGGAAGATCGAAAGAGCGGAATAATAGAGAAGAGCAAAGGATCAGGGAGTAACGCATAGCATCATGGCATGATGTAAGGCGAAAAAATCCCGGAAGGGCACGGAGCAAGGGTAAAAAAAAACTCACCCCTCATCGGCGGGAGCCGAAGCATCGGCAGTCTCGCCATACAGATGGTAGTACCAGGCCATAGTGCCGGCAGCAACACCGGTTGAGGCAATCGCAGCCATGTTTAGGCGAGCCGAGGAAGCTTCGGAGGCATTGGAGCTGTTGGAGGCGGCGCGCTGTAAGAGGAGAGCAAAGACGGACAAGGTTAGTCAAAAGAACAGAGCAGGTAGATTAGGAGGGATGGAATAAGAGGTGGTGTGAGGAACAAGCACGTAGATGGCCAATTGGAGATCCCTTTCCAGCCAACCAATAGTAGCAACAGAGAGAGCCAGCCAGAGATAGTTGACAATGATGGATGGGATGCCAACAGCGTATTGCATCTACATTAGCGAGCTGGTGGCATCAAGATTCCGAGGCAGGCCAATTATCCCCAGCTCAGGCTAGCAAAGCCAAGGAGGGACTTAGGACATGTTGTGTTTGGTTTTGGTTTTCGAGACACCGGGTTGAGTGAGCTTGTTGTCTGCTCTAAGGTGAAGAAGACGAGAAAGTATAAAGCCAGCCGACTCAGCTGGGGTCAGCTCAGCTCAAACAAAGCCAACCAGCCTGGGACCCAGCCCAGCTCAGAAGCCATCAACCACCGAGCCAATGGCAACCACACAAGAGCAAGTGACGAAAAGTAAAGAGGGCATGTGTATATTGTGTGCGTATATGTATGTATGTATGTACCTTGGCTACATTCACGAAGCCAGTTCTCGCCTGTGTGAATATGCGCGTCGAGCGCAGACCGGACCGAGTGAGCATTTTGGGAAAAAAGTCGTCGGATTCTATGTGAAGAGCAAAGAGGAAAAGAAAAAGAAAAGCAAATAAAAGGAAAGAAATTAAAAAAAAGACAAAAAATACTCCTTCAGCCCGGCGGGAGGGACGACAAAGCAGGTAGAAAATAGAGGTAGAGAGAAGGGAAGAGAACGGAGGACGGAGAAAGAGCAAGAAAAAAAGTTATCGGAAGAGAAGAGAAGTCGAAGGCTTAGAAGGCAGACAGAAACTACAGAGGTGGAGGCAGCACACACAGGGCTAAATTGAGCACTCTCCAGCGCCTCGTTCACCTAAATTTACAGGCCAAACACACCCTACAACAGCCTCGTGTCGGGGGCCATTCAGTGGGCTCACTAAAAAAGAAAGTGGGCTTGACACAAGAAAAAATTATCAAGGCCTTGTTTTATTCGCCTTCGTCGGGATCCAATGGGGGAGATATAAAAGCGGGCCCTTGAAGTAGGAGGGGCCCGATTTACCCCGATGCTCATTGGCTAATAGTCACGTGCGGCTGTCTGAATCGCTACCCCATTCACCTGGTGTCAGCCGGCGGTGCTTGAGCCCCCCTTTTGATGACTGTCCTTGAATACGCAGCATGCAATAGGCTGGAAGGACAAGCAAAATTACGGAACCCGAGCTAAGCAAAGAAGCTGTCAAAAATAGAGCCTCAATTTACAAAACTACAAAATAGAAGCAATTAAACCAAGTAACAGATCCAAAAACCAATAAAATACAAGGTATTTGCAACCGTTACAGCATTGTTGCCGACATCATGACCTGTGTCCATGTTGTGCATCCAAGTAGCAACGCAAAATCACAAACAAGGTCAACACCCCTCTACAAGGCCGTGTACCTTTTTGGCATCATCACATTGGCGTGTAACCCTAGGTCTAGCAGGAAGCTCATGTCAATGTCATTTACGTAAAAATACACGCACACATGGATTGTTTTCTATCGCATTTTTCCCTGTTTTCATGCTCCTACTCTTCCCTCAAGCAGAGGCCGTCGCCTTCTTAAGCTCTCTGCGTGCTTTAACAGCTCCCGCTAGGTTAGCCAGGACTGCCTCCGTGTCACTCCAGCAGATGCAAGCATCCGTGATGCTCACGCCGTACTTCAGGCCCGCCTTGCCCTCGGCTGGCACTTTCTGGTTGCCCTCGTTAATGTTGCTCTCAATCATCACTCCCATGATGGCATCCTCGCCGCTCGAAATCTGCTGTGCCAGGTCCGCCGCCACAACCGGCTGATTGCGGTGGTTCTTGTTTGAGTTGCCATGGCTGCAGTCCACCATGAGTCTGTAGCTCAGGCCCGCCTTGGCCAGCGATTCCTTGGCGTCTTTGATGCTCACTGCATCGTAGTTGGTGCCGCGTTTGCCACCGCGCAGAATCACAAAACAGTCCTCGTTTCCAACAGTGCCGACAATAGCAACAACACCAGGCTTAGTGACCGACAGGAAGTGATGAGGGTGGCGCACAGCCCCAATGGCATCAATGGCAACGCCTAGAGTGCCGTCTGTGCCATTCTTGAAACCGACGGGGAAGGAAAGACCCGATGCTAGCTCACGATGCAACTGAGACTCCGTAGTGCGCGCACCAATTGCGCCTACAGAAAGGCAATCTGCCAGAAACTGGGGCGAAATAGTATCAAGCATCTCACTGGCAATAGGCATTCCACGGTCCGTCAGATCAACAAACAGCTGTCTAGACAGGCGCAGACCCTTGTTGATCTTGAAGCTGTTGTCGATATCCGGATCGTTTATCAGGCCCTTCCAGCCAACAGTGGTCCGCGGCTTCTCTAGGTACGAGCGCATGACAATTAGCAGCTCATCCTTGTACTTCTCCTTCTCCTTGAGAAGCATGTCGCAGTACTCCATCGCAGCTTTGGGGTCGTGGATCGAGCAAGGGCCAATGACCACCAACAGACGGTCGTTAGGGTCGCGGCCATTGACCACAGCAGCAACCTCTTCACGAGACGAAATCACAGTCTTTTTTGAGTTTTCGGTCTGTGGGATTTCATGCTGAAGCAGATCGGGAGGGGTGAGCGGGTTGTAACCCTTGACTGGTGATAAAGTTACAAGGTGTCAGAGATGTAAAAGCCCAGAGTAATACATAAGGACGGCGCATTGAGTAATGCGATTCTCGCTATTGGAATAACGTACTTCTCCAGTCTTCACTAGACGCAGTGTTGCCTACATTAGGATTGGGCTGGAAGTAGGCCTGTAGGACGACTCAGGTTCGAAGTTAGTTACACATAATATACAAACTGGCAGCTCCGTCTTGTGATAATGCACGCCCAATCTCCCGATTCATACACACAACATACCATTATGAATTGAAGTAGAATGCGCCAAATAAAAGAGAAGTCGATATAAAAGGGTTCTGCAAGATACACGATCTCTAGTTTTGGTTCGTCTGGCGGCTGTGTACGTATTTAATCAGCGAAAAGATTGAGCATTAAAAAAGAAGGAAATAAACTTTGTGGGGGGGCAAGAAAGAAGAGAAGAAGAACGGGAAAAGGACAAGAGGTACAAGATATGCACGAAGGCTGAATGAGAAAAAACTTGGAAGGATGGAAAATGGATAGACAAGGCAACCTTCATTGAGAAGAAAAACAGTCACTATTTGAATTATGACACACTCTTTGCAAAGCGATTGCTGTTTTTGGCATGGGCTTCTCCCACTGACTCAAATTCTTATGGCCCTCTATTCCCTGCTTCTGCAGTTTCATGGGCCGAGTCTTGTATGTCAACATGAAGCAATGAATCATAGAAACGGTGCATTAAAGTTTAAGAGAAACCCAAACCCTAACGTTTGACTTTCCTATGCAATGGTGGTTGCACAGGAACACTGTGCCATCTACACCTGTCAACAAGACGAATCAACTATTCGATAACAGAGTAATAATCAACTATGGTAAGTGAAGAAATGAAGAGGTATAGGAGTGAAGAAGAAGAGACCAAGAAAAAAAAGGCAGACATGTAGTACGCAACAAAGAATATCCCAAACAAGCAGACTCGAGAAACAAAACAGACTCGACAAATGTTGATACATGAATGTTCATCCACCAGGAAAGACAAAAACAATAGAGACCCCCAACTAGCGCCAATGTCACATAGCAAGAAAGCAAATATCAAAACAAAAGAAAAAAGAGAACATGAACAGAACAGAACAGAGCCGGACCCTTGGTAGCCAAAATCCTCGAGAAAGACGTCATAGCGAGAAGTAACAGAAAGCAAAGTCCAAAGAAACAAAAGAAAAGGCGTAAAAGGGGATTGGAAAGAAATGTGCTTCGACCCCAATGTCGTTTCACTTAGTTTTTTGCGGTGTTTCTTTTTTTTTCATTCGTCCACTTATGCCTCAACAGAGACTGCTGGTGTTACTTCTGGTTGAAAAGAGGCTGCGGCAGGTCCGGGCGTTGCTGCCGAGACTGGCTCGGCCTCCGCCCCCATTTGCGCTGCCATCTCACCACCCGCTTCGTTTTCGGCCCAAGTCCCCCAGAGTCCGCGCTTGCCACGAATCTTGATGGCCGCGCCCAGCTCAGGTCCCTGCTCGACCTTGATGGCATCCTTGGTGGCAAGCACCAAGCACTCAAAGAACATCTTGGTGGCGTCAGCCTTGGATGTGCGACCTTCGGGGAGGAGGTCCTGGAAGACTACAGCACTCTCCTTGCGCTTTTCGGCATCGTGTTCGGCATCAGGACCAAAAATTTCGCGAAGAATGTGAACGGCGTGTTGTGTACCAATTGAAACGGGTCCACTCTCAGCAGGGTGCACAAGGGGCGCTACGGTCTCGTCAAATGCGGGGCCACCCATGGATATTTCTTCCCGCTCGAGCGTCACATCGTCGAGGTTTTGCTCCTCAGGAGCAAGCTCAACAACAGTTTCCTCAACAGCAGCAGTCTCCTCGGCAACAGGGGCAATGCTCATGCCAAATTCTTCCTCTTCACCAAACTCCAGACGAGGAGACTTGACGTTCTCGGCCTCTGTCTCGCTTTCCACATGCTCGCGTTTGCGCTTCATTTCCACTGGAACACGAATGGCAGACATTGAGAGAAGGCCTCTGAGCGCAGGCGACCAGGCAGAGGTGCGTTTTCCGTGTAGAATACTACCAGAGAAGTAGCCAGTTTTTTGGAGCTCAATCAGAGATGCGAGGTGAGAATCTCGGGGCACAAAGGCCTGGGAACGCAGAATGTTGTCGTGGTGGGCTTGCTGTTCCTTGATATGAGCACTAGAAAGCATTGTTTCCTCGTCGGGTAGAATAAGCTTGGGCTTTTTGACTCTGGCGGCAGGGCGGCGAACAACAACCGATTCTTGTTCTTCTTCGGGCTCATAAAAGTCTGTTTGTTGGTGGCGGGTGTATTCCTCCTCTACCTCCTTGGCAAAATCTTCGTCAATGTCGGAGAGGGGGGACTCGGAGATACGCTCGCGACCGAGTTGGGCCATGGAGGTGCCAGCAGGCACAACTGATGGATCTTCACCGATATTGAACTGGAAGTCATCATCCCTCATGTGAATATCGCCCTCATCATCGGCAATGCGCACAGTATCGTCACCTAGATCTAATGCGAGAGAGGGCTCGCGGCCCATGTCTAGAGGCTCTTTCCCGCCACGCGCGTCGTCAAGAACACTGAAAATATCGTCTTCAACGGAGCGTGCGAGGGGAGCGTCACGGCCCAGCTCCATGGTCTGGTTGAGCTTGCTGGGACGTTCGTCAATATCCATGCCGAAATCAAGGTCGAGTTGGATATCGTCGAGCGGCGCGAGGGCGAGTTCTTCATCGAGGGTATCGCTGATGTCTAGAAACTGACTATTGCTGTAGTCTTCCTGGAGGTTGATATCACGATTGCTCACGCGACCTTTGCGTCCCAGAGCGGCACCAGTGGCATTGGGGTCTTCCATCTGTGAAAGTAACCATCCGGCGTCGGGCGGGGGAGGCAACTCGAGGCTGTCGTACTGGGTAATTTTGTCGGGTAGCATAAGAGCTTCGCGGGTTGGAGCATGGAGATTGGTAGTCAGGTCGTTATTCCCACTCGAGCGGAAGGCCTAGGGAGCCGTAGCAAGATTAGAATATTACACAAGTGGCTTGGGTTGGAAGACAGAAATAGACGCACCATTTTGATTTTGACCAAAGCTTCGTTGCAGTCATCTAAAAGATAGCGCGCCTTGCGACTGTAGATACGAACAACACCAAGCAGTAGTTGACCGCTCAGTCGCAAGGCCATGGGAGCCTGTGACGGCGTGATGATGGCCTCAATACTCTCACCAAGATCGGATTGGAGAATGTGTGTTTTGGAGAGCTTGCGCTCGAGGTTGGCAGAAAGCCAGACCCGGGCCAGAGGACCACTCTTCTGGAGTAGAGTCTCGGAGTAAAACATCGTGTATAGGTAGGATTCGACTCAGGTAGAAATGGGCCAAGCACGCTGACGGGTATATAATAAGATGAGAGTATACAAGAAAGTAGCGTAGCTACAGCACCACCAGCAAGGGCGAGTGGCGACGATATAAGAAACCTAGATGTAAATGGATATAGAGCAGAAGCAAAGATGTGCCCTGGTAACAAGTCGACGAAGAGAAGCCTGTGAGGCAGGAACGTGATAAAATGCGCGCAATGGGAGGGCAAGGGTGTGATGCAAACGCGACAAAAAGGGCACGAAACGACCAGTGCAACTTATTTTCTTTGCGTGTGCTTGCACCGGAGGATGGCAAGACGCGTTGCGATAGCGCCTAGTAGCACTGTAGGGCGGCGTCGTTTTAGCAGGCCTAATAGAGCCCAAGAAATGGAAGAGAGCGAGAGAAATGCGCCAGACGCCTAACAATATCGAGCAAGAGGCAATTGAACACGCTGATAATTAACAACAAGCCGCATAAATGGAGCAAAATATGAAGTTTTGCGATGGCGAAAGAAAAGAAAAAACACGAGAAGGACTGCACCAGCTCAGTCTGCCAAAAAGGGTGAGGATATGATGTGATGGTGAAAGAGGGGAAAATACTGAGGGAAGAAAAGAAGCTCAGTAACCGTTGCTATAACGAAAAAAAAGGGTCGCTGAGAAACGCGGTAGGCAACAGGCAGGTGGAAAAAAGTGCTGGGATCAGGCGCCACACTTTTCTATTTGTCTACTTAATAGAGGTGGCTGGGAAGGAGACTCTACCAAGAACACCTTGGACGCGTCGAGTGCACGACAGGTGCCCCTCGTCCTTCGTCGAGTTCGTCTGTGGCTAGGATTAAATGGAGCCACGGGTAAACAAAGGGTAAGGCCTGGTAGATTGCCGGATGTTTGGGATTCAAAGAATGAGCCTCAGCGCGAATGTGGGGGTTACGGAACTGCATGCCTGTAAACGTTCATGGTACAGTCAGCATTGCGAGAGAAAGTACATCTGGACCTGACATTGGAGTGAATCCTGGTGATTGGAGGAGAGAAGTAGAGAGTGAAGAAGCTTTGTTTGGGATAGAGGCAAGATGGGTATGTATCAGAAAGGCGCTCGGCTCTTCGATTTTAGTTCATGGGCTCCTTTTCACCACAACGTACGAGTTCTTTTGTTGAGGTTGTCGCCGGCTTGTTGGATAAAAAGCCTAAAAAAAAAAGTAACTACACAAGTTGTTGTTTATTAGCTAATTCATAGGCGCAGGCCACGTCCTCTCTTTTCTACCCCCGTCTAATCCACTTTGCTGCTGCGCTGCCCTGAAGCTTTGTCGCTGTGTCCCCTTGTGGTGGTGTGCTTAGACTTGGCTTGGCTTAGATGAGCCATTACCTTGCCTGCTTCTTGGGGCGCATATAAAAAAGCTTGACTTGGCTTTGCTGCAACACTGCATCGGGAATCATTTGCTGTTCTCAAAGTCCATTGATCAATTCTCTTTATTAATTCTCCTTCTTTCTTAGCTAAGTCATGATATTTGGCTTGGCCCCCTCTGTGCTTGCTCTCCCCCTTGATAGTTGGGATCTCCTTTTCTTGTCTTCATCTTCCCTGTTTCTTGGGTTGTTGTTATTCTCACCTCTTTTTCATTCGCCTTAGCTTCGTCCTTCGTCCTGTCAACTGCTCCCTGTCTTTATTCCTCTTCCTTTATATCTGTTCGATTTAAAGGCCACAGCTTCATCGCCACTCCATATCAAATCCCACATACTTCAAGCTTTTTTTTTTTTGTTTTTTTCTCCCTATTCCTTTCTCTTCCCCCCCTAGACACTGCGCTGTCATTACAGAGCCATCTGTTCCGCACACGGCCCCATTTGCCTCTATTGGATTGGGCACTTGATCGCCATCCTGCCTGCTTATTACCAACATAGCCAAATATTTCTTTATATTGTCGTGGCCTCCACCGCTCGATTTCTCTGTTGTCTTGCTCTTTTTGCCCTCGTCCTTTGCGATTTCATGTCCATCCGTTTCTGATGCCGAATCTTCCGCCTGCCATGAACATGTCGTCATGGGGCAGTCGTGGGGCTGGCCCTAGTGACTCCCTTCTCCCGACGATCTCAAGCCCCGGCATCCCACCTCCAGCCGCCGATACATCAGATTCACGGCGCTCAAGGCCGTTCCGGCACATTCGTACTACATCCTCACAAACAAGGGCAAGTCTAGCCTCCCAGCGGACTGCGTGGCTATCTCTCGTTTCTCCCTCCAACGCACGGTGCAGGATAAATTGGCTAACACTGTCTCGCGCGTCTTGCTATTTAGTCTGTTGCTCAACAATACTCGGCCATGACCCCCGCCGAAGCTGCGCATCAGCTCAGTACCTCCTTGACACATGGTCTTTCCACAAATGATGCCCTTAAACGCCTGACCGAATATGGCCCGAATGAGATCCCCCATGAAGAGCCGGAACCCATTTGGCTACGCTTTCTGAAGCAGTTCCAAGAGCCCCTTATTCTCCTACTTCTTGTGTCTGCTGCTGCCTCTCTACTATTGGGAAATACTGACGACGCATTGAGCATTGCCATTGCTGTCACCATTGTCATCAGTGTTGGCTTTGTGCAAGAGTATCGTTCAGAAAAGTCAATTGAAGCCCTGAACCACCTTGTCCCCAACCATGCCCACCTCATTCGCTCCGGCCCGAATCCTTCTCATAAATCCTCTGCTACTGCCACCTGGCCGCCTCTTGAACCTGGTCCCGACGAAAATGGCGAAAAGATCACCACCCCTGGAGAAGAGATCCTTGAAGCCACCTCTACCAAAGTCATGGCCTCCCAACTCGTTCCTGGAGACCTGGTCTTGTTCACAACTGGCGATCGCATTCCTGCCGATGTTCGTGTAACCAAAGCCTCTGATTTGACCATTGACGCTTCCAACTTGACTGGCGAGACTGAGCCTGTTCGTATTGTCGCTGAGGCTAGAGTGCCTAACAAGCTGCTTCACACAAACAATCTTGTTCCGCCCCCTAGTCCATCTTGTGCTCATGACGAAGGCGATGGCTCCAATATTGCCTACATGGGAACATTAGTCAAGTCTGGCTATGGTCAAGGCATTGTTTTCGCTACCGGTGGGGCTACTAATTTTGGCGCTGTCGCGACCAGTGTATCTGGCACTGAGAGCCCCCGCTCACCTTTGCAACTCTCTATGGACGACCTTGGCTCACAGCTAAGTAAGGTCTCCTTTGTCATTATTGGCTTGATTTCGTTTGTCGGCTGGTTGCAAGGGAAGAATCTTCTAGACATTTTCACTATCTCCATTTCACTTGCCGTTGCAGCTATTCCGGAAGGTCTTCCCATCATTGTCACTGTCACGCTGGCCCTGGGTGTTCATCGCATGGCCCGTCACAATGCAATTGTCCGTCGCATGCCCAAGGTTGAAACCTTGGGGTCTGTCAACGTAGTGTGCACGGATAAAACGGGTACCCTTACTACCAATCACATGACGGCCACTCGCGTGTGGTTTTTCGGAGCCGCCAATGCGATCAATGTCGACAAAGAAGTGGACAGCACCGAGGTTCAGCCCGATAATGCTACCCTGCGCCTCATCCGTATTGGAACACTTGCCAACAATGCCCGCCTTGCCCGTCAATTTGCTGAAGGCGGAGACAATGCTAATCGCGCTCGTGCTGTTCTCTCATCGACCGATGACGAAAAGCACATCAGCACATTGACTCGGTGGGTTGGCTTGCCTACTGATGTTGCTATGATGGACCTGATGGACCGCTTCAAAGAGCTAGATGCTCGTGATACGCTCGGCCCTCCGGTTTTTGAGATGCCGTTTAGCTCTAGCCGTAAATGGATGGGTGTTATTATGGGTGATCAGCACAACGACAAGGAGTTTGCCTACATGAAGGGCTCTATCGACAAAGTTCTCGAAGCTTGCGATACTTATTTTGATAGTGAATGCCGTCAGGTATCTCTTGATGCTCAAACGCGCCAGCAGGCTATGGAAGCGGCAGATGCCATGGCCTCTCAGGGTCTTCGTGTTCTTGCTTTTGCTAGCGGCCCCGTCCCCCGAACCTTCCGTGGATCTAGAAGCCGCAGCGGAACTCCTCTTGACAATGGACCTTCGTCATCTGGCTACGACAATGCCTACAAAGAGTTGACATTTGCTGGCTTGGTCGGTATGCGTGATCCTCCTCGTTCTGGTGTTTCCAATTCCATCCGCAAGCTTTTGCGTGGTGGGGTCAAGGTTATCATGATCACTGGTGATTCTGAGGCTACGGCTTTGGCCATTGGGAGACAGCTAGGTATGTCTATTGCCTCCGTACAAGAGGCCACACCCGGCCAAGTAGCTGTCCGTCCCGTTCTTCGTGGCGAAGACGTCGACCAAATGTCGGAGGAGGTTCTAGCCGAAGCCATGCAAAACACCACCATATTTGCCCGTACGAACCCCGACCACAAGCTTAAGATCATCAAGGCCCTGCAACGACGCGGGGACATTGTTGCCATGACTGGTGATGGTGTCAATGATGCTCCGGCTCTAAAGAAAGCAGACATTGGCATTGCTATGGGCCGCAATGGTACCGACGTTGCCAAGGAAGCAGCAGACATGATTCTCACTGACGATGACTTTTCGACAATTCTACATGCCATTGAGGAAGGAAAGGGTATCTTTTCGAACATCCAAAATTTCCTCACCTTTCAACTCAGCACGAGTGCCGCCAGCTTGGCTCTTGTGTTTTTCTGCACCTGTCTTGGGTTTAAAAACCCGCTCAACGCTATGCAGATTCTGTGGATCAGTAAGTCACATATCGCCTCTACCCATCTACCCTTTTTTGTCTCCATTGTCCCTATGTCGCTAACCCTTCCCCCTAGATATTATCATGGACGGCCCTCCTGCACAGTCTCTTGGTGTAGAAGCTGTTGAAAAGGACGTTATGAGCAAACCCCCTCGCCGCCGCTCAGACCCTGTCCTTACGCAAGCTGTGCTTACTCGCGTTCTTACCTCAGCAGCAGTCATTATGTTTGGGACAATGATGATTTACTACCGGGAAATGCTTGCCGATGGTGAAATTACGCGCCGCGATACGACTATGACTTTTACATGCTTCGTGCTCTTTGATATGTTCAATGCGCTAGGCTGTCGGTCATCGACCAAGTCGATTCTACGCGGGGAGGTCGGGTTGTTTTCGAACTCGCTCTTTAACTGGGCTGTTTCGCTGAGTCTGATTGGCCAGCTTCTGGTTATCTATTTCCCATTCTTTCAGGACGTCTTCCAGACGGAAGCCCTTGGCCTGAGTGACCTAGTTACTCTAATTATGCTGTGCAGTACGGTATTTTGGGTGGACGAGCTATGCAAGTACATGAAATATGGTGCTAAGCGACTAGGATCTGGATATTCTCAGGCCGTTTGACAAAAGTGCTTGCTTTACCTGGATTTTGTATTTGCGTTTGAATATAAACTATTTGACGATGGTGACCTGTTGGTTATATGAATATGTGTAAGTCTGTAAGTTTGGGGCCGTGCGTAGTATTTTAAACAGTCACAACTACAGGGAACATTGGTGTTTATTAGTGGTCAATAGTCCCTAACTCCTGATATTTCTCCATTGTACGTCACAGTGTTTTTACAGTGCACAGTAGCTCTGACGACGTGGCCCCCCACATACCAAGCTTGCAGCTTCCCATTTTGATGTCGATAGCTTCATTTATCGGCCAAAAGCTCCAAGCTCAGCCTCGTCGTCTCAAATACAAAATACCCTTTGCCCATTGGCTTTCAGCCTTATTAGCCAAGCTAAATTAACGGCATCTTGAATCTTTTACTTGCGAAATCTTCGTTATCGAATCCACATCTAGGACATGCCTGATTTACTAGCCGGCATCAGGTCATAACCCTATCAATCAATCCAGCCTAACAACGCCACCTCTTCACACTTTTTAGCAGACACCAGCTTTTTCTAAGATGACTACAAGCATACGTCCACCACCAACGCCTGGTCTTAGATCCAGTGCCGCCAAACCAGACTCCAGAGTCTTACCGAGCATTCACAATGCCAGTGATATATCTGCTGTACGCACAGCCCTTGCGAACCTTCAACAACGCGATGTCGCTTTGACCGCAAAACTTGATGGCCTCGTTGCCTCGCAAGCTGAACTTGCGCGCGAGCTTACCCGACTTGACTTCCTACGCGCTACGCTGGGCAGCCAGGCAATTGCTGTGCGCACCATCAGCTCGCAAATGGTGGCGTCTGCAGCCGAGACGGCCGGGCGACTAAGCGACAAGGTGCGCGAGCTCGATCTTGAGAAGAGTCGTGTTGAGGCTACGCTGGGGGTGGTCGAGCAAGTTGCTGAGCTTAAGGCCTGTGTCAACGGCGTAGTCGGCAGCATGGGCGCACCACAGGACTGGGAAGCAGCAGCGGGGTACATTGCACGTGCAGCAAGAGTGCCGGAAACCATTGTACGTGGTGGCTTTGCGACTGCGATTGTACCTAGCGTCGAAGTGCCAGATGCGCCGTGGACGACGCTAGAGAATGCTAAGGAAAGTCTGTGTGGGCTGTTTTTGCGCGAGTTTGAAAAGGCTGCTGATGAGGGCGATGCAGCAAAGGTCACGCGCTTCTTCAAATTGTTTCCGTTGATCGGGCGTGGTGATACCGGGCTAGACATCTATGGAAAGTACGTGTGCCAGGGTGTCTCGGGAACAGCAAGAACAACATTGAGGCAAGCAACGGATGCTCAGAAAACAGAGGGACTGTTCTATGCTAATGCGTTGACGAAGCTGTTTGAGCACATCGCACAAGTGGTAGATGGCCACGGTGGGCTGGTGGAAAGACACTATGGTAGTGGCAAAATGGTGCGGGTTATCGAAAGACTTCAGCAAGAGGTTGATGTACAGGGAGGCATTATCCTGGATTCGTGGAGCGAAGACCGGAATATAGAGAGACGGCTGAAAGACATCAAGAGCTATCCGTTTTCCTTTTTAGTGCAGAGCTTTCTACCACAACAGCAACGGAATTCGGCCCCTAGGGTTGGATCTCCGGCAATAGGCTCAGCAGCAAATGCACGAGATAGCGAAGATGAGGGTGTCAACATGAAGGGAGTTGATGCTTTGCTAGGGGAGATTTCTGTGATGCTCAGCCGCTGGGCATTATATACGAGATTCTTATCTGCAAAGAGCAAGGTGCGTAACAACAGTAAGCCCCGACTCGTTTCAGTTTTATTCAAGTTGACTAACCCTCTCCTGTAGGACCCTACCGCTCTAGATGATGCCAGCCTGGTTCTTCCGGATGTGCTGGTCAAGTCCAATATTAACAAAAAGATTGCTTCAAAGCTTACGACGCCTTACAACATAATGTCGACCTTCTTCTTTCGGCGTTCTGTCGAAAAGGCTTTTCAGATGGACGAGTACCCGACCGGCCTTAATCTAAATGCCTCCAAAGCGCTGGGCAGCAGTCCACCGTTTATTATAATGGCAGTGGATGACATTGTCTTCATTGTGAACGCTGTAATAGAAAAGTGCCTGTCGACGTCACAAAAGGATATTGTTGCCTCCGTCGTACCTACCGTGGCTCGTATTCTTGGCGCTGATTTTGTGGGCATGATACAGCGTAAGATGCGAGACGAGTCCTATCCCAAGCCTCTAGTGCAAGGCGGCTTCCCATCAGAGGACAAGATCATTAGCTTTACGGTACTCATCAACAGCCTTGACATGGCTAATGACTATTTGGGACGAATTGTGGCTGGGAAGACTGGCACTACGCCTGAACAAGCCATGGCAGCCGCCTCAGCCCTGGGCTCGGGGTCAGCTACAGCCTTGACTTCGGGATCATCTTCGGCCGCTTTGATACCAGCCCCTAGCTCACAGGTGTCACATAGTTTCCCTTTTTCTAAGGATGCGACCTTTGCCGCTGGTCACCTGACTAACATGCTACACTCTTTCACATCCAAAACAACAGAGCTGATGCTAGAGGGCATCCAAGTTCTCTTCAGCAATGTTGTCAAGTTGCGCCTGCGCCCGATCCTATCAGAGACTTTCCGCGATGTTGACTATTCGCTTAGTGAGGAGGATCTCGAAGAAATTTCACAGCAAGATGGCCAGGATATTATGGAGCTGCTTGATCAAGTACCTCGTCGCTTTGAACATGGCTGGGATCTACTTGTGCGGCCCATTGCTCGTATCATGACACCCAAGACATATGCTGAACTCCACGAAATCACAGCGCGTTACCTT
This sequence comes from Ceratocystis ficicola, assembly GCA_038407015.1. Classification (NCBI taxonomy): domain Eukaryota; kingdom Fungi; phylum Ascomycota; class Sordariomycetes; order Microascales; family Ceratocystidaceae; genus Ceratocystis; species Ceratocystis ficicola. Next base: position 22,325 of record JAZBQP010000041.1, on the reverse strand, counting down.
GCCCGAATGCTTGAAAAACGGATTTGGAGCTATGCTGGCCGCACTGTTGGCTTTGGCGCCATTCGAATGGAAAAAGACTTTGGCGCTATTATTAGTACTGTGGCCAAGGGAAACTATAGTGTCCGAGAGGCCTTTTCCAAGGTATCACAGATCCTCATGGTGGCTAATATGGAGGAAGAAGAGTGGGAGGAAATGGCAATTGCCGCGCAGGCAGAAGTAGAGGCGGGTGCCGGAAACGAGGATGGGTTCCTCTGGGTGCTTAGTGATGAAGAGCGGAATAAGGCAAGAACCTTGGTCAAATAAAGATGGCACACCATGCCATGCCATGCTTTTTATGATGCGAATACACATAGTGGAGGTTGTTGCAAAACTTTCTTAACGGGGAAATTACAACTGTTTGCACATGAACATGAGATGAACTGCAAAAGAGTAACTACAAGCTACAGAGGTTTTATAAAGAAGTTTCCCTTGTTTTGCTTGGGTAATTGACTGATAATTAATGTCCAAGGTTTTGCGATGAATGACTCAGTTGCTACCCATTAAAATTCTCAAGCAACTACCTTTTTTTTTGGCTGCTTGGCTTGCCCCTCTATAATAATTTTTCAGTTTCCTATTAGTTATCTAATCAATCATTCATGACTTACTTTTGTGTGAATTTTAACCCCGCCGACGTCATTCTGTACAATCTAGACTGGACAATTGTGTTTTGATACCAGCGCGTCTTGTACTCATTCAGTCCTCCTATTCTCATACAGTTCATCTTTTTCTACTAACGTCAGCCGTGGCGCCGTTGACTTCGTCTGTCATAGCAGCATTTGCTCGCTTCGCTTCTTCTGTTGCTCGCTTCAGACTTGACCTTGTCGCATTTTCTTTTTTCTCGCCCTTTCCTACTACTGCAGCTCTAATGCAGACTCGTATAGTTAAAATAAGGCCAGGCCCTCTCGGCGCATTCTTTCCCGTCGGCTCTCTCGAAACATGGGTGCCTGTGTCGACTGCTTCTACGCCCGCTATCGCTGACCTCGAATCTGCCGCTACATATCTAACTACTAGCGATTGTCCGGTGGCTTTCCCTACGGAGACTGTCTATGGACTCGGTGCTGACGCTACCCGTAGCCCGGCTGTGCGGGGAATTTACTCTGCCAAAGGCCGGCCATCGGATAATCCGTTGATCAGCCACATTGCCGACCTGACTATGCTACGGGACCTGTTAGACCCATCTGGTTCGTGGCGCGCCAATGCGAATACGGACGCCAAATTCGACCCAATTCCTGTCATATACCGGCCATTGATCGAGCGTTTTTGGCCCGGGCCCTTAACAATATTACTACCCAATGCGACAGACTCGCGGTTAGCACCCGAGGTCACGGCTGGCCTGGCAACATGGGGTGTGCGTATGCCACAGACGCCCCTAGCTTTAAGTCTGATTAAGCTGGCAGGCGTGCCGCTTGCAGCACCGTCGGCTAATGCATCGACTAAGCCGTCGCCTACGACTGCGCGCCATGTGCTGGATGACCTAGATGGGCGCATCGAGCTAATAATTGACGGAGGGGCATGTAGCGTGGGGGTGGAGAGCACAGTGGTTGATGGGTTGAGTAACCCACCAGCAATTCTGAGGCCTGGCGGAGTCAGCATTGACGAAATTCGTGCATGCCCAGGCTGGGAGAATGTGGTGGTAGGATATAAAGACCATAGTGAGGTGGGAAAAGCTACTCCACGCGCACCGGGAATGAAGTATAAACACTACAGTCCTAAAGCACGTGTTGTTCTTTATGAATCGTCAGCGGTAGATGCCAGAAGCGGTGTGGTCAAAAGCCATATGGAGGCAGCTCTTGCAAACAGCGGGGACATTAAGATTGGAGTCATCCGGACGCAGCGATGGAGCCAAGCAGGTGGCATAAAAACAGGCGAGCTCAGTGTGACGCCCAAGCTTCAGGGCTATGAGGACGAAGACGAGCCGTTTGTGGTGCTGCAAGGCAATCTTTTGACTGAAGATGAGACGCTGCAAGGCACGGTGTTTGATGTTGACCTATCCAAGGACATGAAGGGCATTGCACAGGGCTTGTTCTCGGCTTTGAGGGCACTCGACCGTCGTGGAGCAGATGTGATATTTGTAGACGGTGTGGTAGACGATCTTGACATTGGTGGTGCGGTCATGAATCGGCTCCGGAAGGCAGCATCCGAGATACATGCCTGAAAAAAGAAGGCGTTTGGCACTCTAAGATTGGAACAAAAGGATATAGACAAAAAAGATAATGGCACGCTGTACCATTGGGAGGCTTCTTCTGTTAGTAGACAAAAAGAAAAAAAGGCTGATATTGACAGCATCATGAGACAACGCTATGGGACAGCCATAAGACATTGCGCTACAGGAAACAGTACCAGACCACAAAAGCAAAAAGCACACAATAGGCACCTAGAGCTATTGGCATAGGTGCACTCTATTTGCCATGTGAAGTGGAGCATGATATCGTTATCGTAATGGTATATCGTAGTTATTTGCGTCCGACCAGTGTCAATGAAGAACAGAACTAAAAAACAACAAGGCTGGTTCTTCCTTTCTCTTTCTCTTCTATTTCATGCAACCCTTTCTCTATCTCCCTCTATTTACAGGCCCTGTCGCAGCCAGTCAGTCAGCTTTGCGCGACCGAGCTGCGCCAGGTTGTTGACGCCCTGTTCGCTGAGATCGATTCGGCCAATGTTTACATCCTGTGTAGGGGCCTTGCTAACACGATGCACAATGATAGTGGGGTCGGTTTCGAGAACGATGCCGTCGTCAACGATTTCGTCAATTGCAAGAGCGACAAGATCGTAGTTTTCAAGGATGGTGCGCTTGTCAACGGATTGCCTGTGAGAGAATAGGGCATGAGTATGAGGTCATTATGAAGGCAGGAGGTGTATATGGAGGCTATAGGAGGGGAGATTATGGCGTTTAAAAAGCGAGCTGGTGGCTTGGTGTTTGAGCCGTTTGCTGTCAACCTACTTGAATAGGAGGTGTAGCGAGTCGCGCAACGCTAGAATCACATTGTATAGCAAAATCTCGTTCTCATCTAGACTGCCGACTACATAGATAATAACGTCGGAGTCGATCTTGTACAGCACAGCGCGGTTGTCATACAAAATGATATCGTTATTCTGTTTTGTTGTCTTGTCGAAGAGGCCTTTTTCAAAAGCCTTTTGTGACTTGACGTCGGCATACGGGCTCGAGGTAGTGGGGGCGCCTGAATGGTAGAGGAAGAATTAGAGATAATAGGCAGACGGTTATGCCATGATGTGTATCAAGACCAGAACCAAGATAGACATCATAGCAAGCTCTTGTCACGAAGGGAGAGAAAATACAGAAGAGAGAGAGCTTACCAGTGCCTTGGTGGGGTGCGTTGTAGTACTTGGACAATATCCGTGAGCCGTCCTCGCCGTTTAGCACGAGCACGGCATTGACGGAGAATAGCGACATTCCGGGAGCCATTGCGGAAGAATGCGGCAGAATGTGAGGTGGACAAGCAATGGAAAATAAGTAAATGATGAGACTAGCAACAGAGGCGGATCGAAAACCGACTTGAAAGCCACAGTGGAGGTTCTGATCTTAGATAATGCACAAGGCTGAGAGAAGGGCTTCAGTTATCAGATATGGACAGAGAAGCAGATCTTACACGTTTGCCACTATAAAAAAAAAAGCCAGCTGCGCTGCGCACTCATTTGTAGTACCAACAGGCTCAGAGCAGCTAGAAGGCTCTATAAAGATAGAACAGTAGGCTTCCCCTTTGTTGATGCCACGCTTGTAGTTGATGTAAAGGAGATGGGCTTTAGTCAAAAGTAGTTACATTCTAGTTAAACAGGGGGTGACGTTTGGGGGCCTCCACTCTGAGAAGCTTGGGCTATCCTTAAAGAGGGGCTCAGGGTTCTTTTAGTGGGACCGGACTGCCTGAAGCAGGGAATGTTTTCTCCTTAGCCACCCTAGCTCAAGCCAGTCTGGCTCCACATGTGTGAGTGGCCAATTGACAGGCTAGGTAAGCTTGTGAGAAGGGTACGCTAGCTTTTTGGAGCATGGAAGCTCCCCATGAAATAGGCATCAATGTGCTACAACTACACAGCCCCTCCCCTCCCTTCTGTCCATGTTTCTAGCAAAGAAACAAGCAAAGCGACTGTTGCTATTTCTCTAGCAATCCATTGACAACTACCTTAAAAGCCGAAACCGAGAATGAAATAAATTGCAACTGCTCTAGCCTACCGCGTCATCCATAGCATTTCCCCCACCCGCAAGATTCCATTGGCTTCTATCCATTCTGAGTTCTTGTCTGTTGTTTAGTTTGAGTGTGAGGTCCTTGCCGTTTCCGGGACAAGGCCTCAATTCCTGCCTGCCCGTGTTGTTTCGTTTTCTCCGCTTCATTTACAACTTCAGCCTTGCCTCTCCTTCCCTGCTCAAGCAAAGACGTAGTCATCAAGCCAGCCTCCTCTTCCTTTCTTCTTTTTCTTTTTTACCTCCTCTTTATCCTCCTCCCAGATTCCAATTGCTTGTTCTGATTTCTTTCTCTCCTTCTATTCTTTTTATTCTGTCTCACTGCATTCTTTTTCTATATTGAATTCCATTTGCGCCCATTTGACTCCTTTCTCCGCGTTCAGCCTAAGGTTAGCCAGGGCCATCTCTCTCTCACCCTCTTTCTCCCCAACTCAAGCCGACATCTACATCTATCTGCGCCCAATCATGGCATCCCTTAACCTTTCAGCCAATGGCCCCTCTATCCGAAGCAGCTACAATGCTGTCCTCAATGCCAAGCTCTCTTCCAATTCTGCTACCTTTGCCCACTGGGCTTTATTCTCCGTGCAAGCGCCTCTGGCCAACGCCTTTCAAGATACCAGCAACAAAGAAAGTCTGCTAAAAGTTGAGGGCTCAAATGGTAAGCCCTCCCCCTTCCCTTCCCTCCTCTGCCAATTGGCCACAAAACCAACGTCTTAGCCCTGCTTTTTGCTAACTCTCAACCATGCAGAGGGCGAACTTGACGAGCTCATCCAAGACTTCAACGAAGGCCGCATCCAGTTTGCTTTCGTCAAGGTCAAGGACCCAAACTCGACTTTGCCAAAGTGTGTGCTTATTGGCTGGTGTGGCGGAGGCGTTCCCGAAAGAACCAAGGGTTACTTTACCAGCCATTTGGCTGCCGTTGCCAAGGTGCTTCACGGCTACCATGTTCAAATAACCGCTCGCTCCGATGCCGATCTCACACCCGAATCCATCATCCAAAAAGTTTCCGACGCTTCCGGAGCTAAATATGCTGGCGCCTCAGCGCCTGCGCCTTCACAGCCCCGGCCACCGGTTGCCTCCAAGCCCGTCTTTACCCCTACCGCCATGAGTGCTGCTTCTCGTGTGAATCCTATTGTTGCTGCGCGCTCCCGCAATAACGGTAACACCGATGAAGATGGCTGGGGCGAGGATGCGCCCCCAGTCACTCGCTCCGAAATTCAAAAGGTCCAGTCTGCCTACCAGCCTACCAAGGTCAACATTGCCGAGCTCACCAAACAAAAACAAACATCACATTTTGAGCAAAACATTGTTGAGGCCAGTCCTGATGTCGTTAGAGGTGGCTACCAACCTGTAGGGAAGGTTGACATTGCTGCCATCCGCGCCCAGGCTAGAAACAAAGAGGATCTACGGCCCACTCCTGTCAAGGGTGCCTACGAACCTGTTGGAAAGGTCGACATTGCCGCCATTCGTGCGCGTGCTAAGCCCCAAGAAGATGCACCCCCGCGCCAACAACAAAGCGCTGAAAATGACGAGCCACAAGAACGCCCCTTGAGCCTTTCTGAGCGCAGTGCTGCCTTTACGCAGTCTTCCCAGTCTGGCCGCCTGACTTCCCTGCCTAAGCCTAAGGTTACGAAGACCGTTTCGCCTTCCTTCACTGGGACCAAGGCTCCTTTGCCGGGAGCTTTTGGTACTTCTGCCGCCGCGCCCGCTGTACCCCCCGTAGGCGCAGCTAGCCGTACCTTTGCCGATCAGGGCGGAAAAACCCCTGCTCAGATTTGGGCTGAGAAGAAAGGCAAAGTTCCTGCTGCTGCTCCTGCCGCTGCCCCTTCAATTGCATCTGCTCCTATTACCGCCCAGAAGAGCGGCAACGAGTGGAAGAGTGGTTATACTGGCAAGTCTTGGTCCGTCAATGCGCCTACCTACAGCCGTGCTCTTTCTCCCAATGCTACTGGCAATGTTGATGAGTCAGAACAAGCACAGCCTCAGCAGGAGTCCGAATCCATTTCGGCCGCTTCTGCCCGTGACCGCTTCAAAGAAGCTCAGCCTATTGGTTTTGGTGCACCTCGCCCCCCTGCTGTTCCCCAAGACAGCGCTCCTCCCCCTGTGCCTACTGCAACACGCCCTTCAGAGCCCGCTGGTGGATATGCATTGCCTGGCCTTCCCACGCGCTCAGCGCCGCCGTCCGCACCTGAAATCGAGCCTGAACCGGAACGCGAGTCTTCGCCTGTACGTGTCCCCGTTGCTGTGGCCCGTAGCCCGTCTCCTCCTCCTGCACCGGCTGCTCCTGTGCGTGCCCAGAGTCCCATGAGAGCTCCTGCTCTACCCCCTGTTGCTGCTGCGGCTGGCGCGGCAGCAATTGGTGGGGCAGTTGGTGCCGCTATTGCGGCTTCTTCTGCCACCAAAGAGGAAGAGCAAGAAGCTACTCCCACTTCTGCCCCCGCCGCTGGAGGTATAGTAGCAATTGCCCAATATGACTATGAGCGTGCTGAAGACAACGAACTGGAGCTCAAGGAGGGAGAGAATGTGTACAACATTGAGATGGTGGACGAAGACTGGTGGTTTGGATTTACTGCCAATGGGGAATCGGGCTTATTCCCTAGCAACTACGTGACCTTGGTTGATGGGGATGAAGCTGATGAGCAGCAGCAAGAAGCTCCTGCTGCACCTCCTGCACCCCCTGCCGCACCGGAACCAGAGCCAGAAGCGCCCTCTGCCGCTGGTGGAGACGAAGGCCAGACTGCCGTTGCGCAGTATGACTACGAGGCTGCCGAAGACAATGGTAAGTTACCATCTTGCAAGTGATGTCGCTTGATAGGTTATACATGATCATACTAACCACTGCTTATTTTATAGAGGTATCTTTCCCTGAGGGTGCTATCGTCACAAACATTGAGTTCCCCGATGAGGACTGGTGGTTTGGTCACTACAATGGCAAGTCTGGTCTATTCCCTGCCAACTATGTTGAGCTGCGGTAGACACAAGCCACACCAAAGATAGTGAAAGGCGCACAATGGGAACGAGGCAGATGTGATCATGATTCCAAGTGGCGCGGTTCGATGACGAGGGAGTTTTATTTGATTTGTTGATTGTTTTCTTTCTTTCTTCATGCACAAGTGGTATTTGTTTTTCATTCATGTCATATCTTCTTTTTTTCAGACAGGGAGTCTATTCAAAATTACAAAAACCCCTCTATGACCAAGTTGTTTAAGATACAATGGGGCTCTCGCCAAGACTTTCACACCTTCCTAGAAAATATCCATACAGCAATCACAGCAATCTACACATGACTCGCATACGTCGTCAATAACGCAGCAAAAACACATGGCAGACAGCCCCGCAATAAGACAATTTCGGTTTTTATTAGAATCTTTAGTGTAAGCAGCCGGTGCTACTGGGGCGGCAGGAGCCGGGGTGGAGGCAACTTGTGGTCGGGCCTGTTGCGATTGGCTCTGGGCTTGGGGGGATGGCTGTGGCTGTGGCTGTAGTTGTTGCTGTTGCTGTTGCTGTTGTTGTGGCTGTGGCTGTGGCTGTGGTTGCATCATTGGCATTCCAAGCGGCTGCTGCGCATAGCCGTTCGGCAAAAAGGCGGTGGGAGCAGATGAAAAGGAATGGGGCTGTTGGAACTGTTGTTGCTGCTGCTGGTGTTGCTGTTGTTGCAGGCGCTGTTGAAACAACTGCTGTTGATGTAGCTGCTGCTGGTGCGGGTCCAATGGACTGGGCGTTTGAGGCTCGTCGTACAATGTTGAGCCATGTAATGTCGATGGCGATGGTGATAACTGGTGGCTTGGCATGCGCTGTGGGCCACCGAAGGGCGGGTGTTGTGGTGGGACTACGCCGGGAGCTTGGCCGGGGCCTGGATACTGGTGTGGTTGAACAACTAGCTCGGGGCTCGACGATTGAAGTTCTAGTGATGGGATGCCGGAGTTTAGCGTGCCGAAAGATGGAGCGGGGGCCGTAGTTGTTATTGCTGTCGCTGCCGTCGTCGCCGTTGCCGCAGCTCCAAGTGGCGCATTAGCAGGCGGCTGTGTGAATGTTTGAACATGAGCAGGTAGCTGTGCTTCAGATGTATGTTGGACTGGGCGATCGTGCGGAGCAGCAGTAGAAGGCGTTACACAGCCGGGGTCATCAGGGCCGGCATATGTCTGGTGAGAGACAGACGGGGTTAGCAGAAGGACATGGGGGCAGATTGTAGTGAACTAGACTATGCCTACAATGGCAGGTGCAGTTGCTTCTGCACTAGTACGATGCGAAAACGGATCGTAATCTGATTGTTGGTAGAATTCGGCGTTAGACATTGGGAAAGGGTAACTTGGGGGAGAACTAAGACGACCAGATAAGGGGGTCGAAGACAAAGAGAGACGGGTGTTCGTGTAGAGTGAGAGTGAGATAAGTAAGGTAGGGGCGCAAAGCTGTTCACAACGCAGAGAGACAGTTTGTCGGTAATTAATATTATGAATGACGGTGATAGAATAATGCAAAGAGAAAGAAAGGAGCCAAGCGGTCTAGGGAATAAACAGTCAATACATAAAGCCAGAAAAGAAGAAGGGTAAGAAGAAGAAGAAGAAGAAAAAGAAAAAGGGTGCGGCGAGATCAGAAGGAAAAGGAATAGATGAGCGAAGGTGATCCCCTCCCCGAACAAGCCACTAAAAAAAAAAAGTCTAGAAAAAAAAGGCAAGTTCCTGAGCTAGACTTGAAGAAGCAAGGAGGGATCCAATAAACAAAAAACTAGGAAGCAGGAGAGAATGACAAGAAAGGGTTTCTGATGTCTAAGACATGAAGACAAGCAAATCGCAAAGCTTCAAGCTAGAGGCAGCCACCAAAAAGCGAGGGATGTTTGTGCTGTTACTGTAAGAGCTGGGAGCCATAAGAGCTGGGAGGTGCAACAGCTTTACGGCTCCCAGCTGCAAAGACTCGCCGGGGTCCAGGGTGGTATCCTCCCGCTCTTCAGGTTGATGAGAAGCCCACGCCCAGCCCTTCATTAGCCAATAAACAATGGTAGAAGCGGGACTAAGAGCACAGATCAGGAAACAAGACAGGGGTGGAAATACAGAACAACCACCAAAAAAAAGGTTCAGCTGGCCGAGAGATTAGGACAAGCTTGAAGAGTTGTTGTAGCGTGGGACATGGCGAACTAGGAGGGAAGGAGTAGATCAAAGCGGGCTAATAGCAGCCTAGAGGCTTTAATACTTGTAGTAGTAGTAACAATGTAGCTATGCGTACACCCCCTTCCCCTAAGAATCAAAACATTGGAAAAGAGCAAAGGCCGTCGCATTTGGTGTTATTTGCTGTTGTCGTCGAGTCCGCTCGCTTTTGCCCGATACAGGATTTTTCATCTGATGCTCGAGCCACCTCCTTCCCAAAAGCTTAACTCGACTGCCAGCTGCTCTTCGCCCACCGACCGAGCTACCGAGGCAACTACTCTCGGAGGGCAAGTTGACGCCAGTTTATCAAGGAGAAATGTGGAAAGAAAACGTCAGCTGTCAGCAGCTGCACACAGACTCCCAACAAGTGACAAGATGCCTTGTTTGCTTTCTTTTCGTTTGTGCTTCTTGTGTGCTTGTTTCCTTTCCTCGTGTGTCTGCTCCTTCCCTTTTCTTGTAGTTCATTACCACGCTCTGCTATTGTTGACTTCAGGCCAGTTTTCAAGTTTAGGATTATTCAACTAAACAGGAAGGCATGACGAGGCTGCAGCATTTACTCTTCAGAAAGGGGAAGGGGAAGGCTAGTGTCGACCCAAGGCCGCCCTGCACAAGGCACAAAACACAAAAGCCAGCCGTCCTCAAAGCTAAACCCTCCCCCCCCCAAGCATCAAAGCTTTGACCCCTGTAAACAACGAAACAGCCACAAATCCCAGCAAACATTTTGTTGTTGGGCCTTCAAGCTGAAGGCTCGCTTGTATTGGCCATCAGCATCACGCCTATTCACTGCTTCGCAGTAATTAGGAACTAGCCAATGCTCCATTTTCTTGGGCAGTGATCTTTTCTTGTCCTTGAGTCTACTCTTTCTATGCGGTAGCCTTGCGCTCTATTTGACATTTGATCTTGTTTTGCGCGACAGCCTTGCCTGCTCGCTTTCTCTGCTACTTTACTTCCTCGCTTTCCTCCCTGATTGTCTTGTTTTGGTGGCAGTATCTGTTGGGCTACAAGGACAGGCAAGTCACTTTTTTCTTCCCTGCAAGCTGCAAGGCCCTTATTCTCCGTCAGTCACAAGAGCTCAAGCTCATCATCAGCCCTCCAGTCTATCGCTGACTCCCTCTCTTGTCTATCATTATTCTCTCATAACCCTAACCCTCTCTCTAGACCAGCAACCACGATGGTCCAGCCATCTGATGCCGAGTTTGCCGCAATACTAGCCTCTCCATACCCAAAAGCTGCCTTGAGCGAGCTCTATGGTGCGGTTACCCGGCATTCCATTGCTTCTGGCAAACATCTGCCATTCCTGGTGCCAACCACGTTCATTGGCTGCTTTATAATCCCACCGCTATATCTGGCTATACCACAACGTGGTCGTCCATGGCTTAGGTCTCTGCGCTGGGCCGTATTGGCTTTTGTAGTAGCATTCAATGCCGATCTTTTTCTACGCTCGGCGAGCACCAATGTTGCCTGTGGCTATGGTATTGGCATGGTCGCTGTGTGGGGTACGTTGGTCGCAGCCATGGCGTTGGTGTTTTTGGATGCTCAGGACTTGGAAAGAGTGGCAAAGCGGACTCGACCTCGGGCGCTGACGCGAGCCCAAAAACGGGCACGGACGACAAAATCACCTCGAAGAAGAAAAAGTCCGGCGCAGAACCGCCAAGACAAGCTCTTGACAGAAGAAATGGTTGAGGAGGAGGTTGAGTACTACTGGGAGTCATACCCATACAGCGGCTCCTTTGGTCAGCGGTTTCTCTGGGGCTTTGATATTGTAACATCGATTCGGGGTGCAGGTAAGTCTAACTTGGACTGTTTCTGGCAGTGACTGATTGACTGACGCAACCCTCAGGATGGAGCTGGGCCATCTCAACGATGCCGCATCCTCCCCCGCCCTCCAAGCCACATACCATGGAAATAATTGACATTTCCACCATTCCTTTGGTCTCTCGCTCTGGTCACACCCGCTGCAAAACAAGGACTGACTTTTTGAAGCGCACTCTGTATGCTTCCATCCCGGGCTATTTGATGTTAGATCTTCTTACTATTCTTGTTGAAATGGATCCATTTTTTATAGCTGGTCCTCGCGGCATGTACCCCCCGTTCGAGTACCCACCCGCCCATCTGTCTTGGATCCCAGCCGTGCTGCTGCCGGCATACCGCGCCTTGTTTTTTCTTAGCTGCATTCTAGCAGCGCTCCAGGTCGTTTTCCACCATCTCGAGGTCGTGCAGTTCTTTGTCTTCTCCTATCTGTTTCCAATGCGCGCCGAACCATGGATGTATAGCTCCATTTTCGGCCCTGTTAGTTCTGTGTGGGAGACCGGTCTGGGCGGGCTCTGGGGTGTCTTCTGGCACCAGACATTTCGGGCGCCTTTTATGGCCCCCGTGCAATACATATGGGGCCGTGGCAAGGGCCGCTTCCCCGGAAAGAAGGTGGCCCTGCTCGCTTCAGCTTTTATTGGCTCGGGATTGATGCATGCTGGTGCATCTTTCACATCAACACCCTCTACGGACTATTTCCGGCCTATGCTCTTTTTCTTGGCCCAGGGTTTTGGAATCGGCCTGCAGAAAACGCTCTGTAAAGCTCTGAGGCCGCTGGGACTGCCACAGTGGCTGCGTAGAATAGGCAATTTGCTGTTTGTGATAGCTTGGCTTTATGGAAGCTCTCCACTACTCGGCGATGACTTTGCTACTGGCGGCGTCTGGCTGCTTGAGCCATCGCCATACTCGGTCCTCAGGGCAATGGGATATGGATATCCCGGCGAGTCGCCGTGGCGGTGGGATAGAGACCACATGGGATCCCTTTACGTGGGTAAGCACTGGTGGGAAATCGGCTACGGAGCATAGATGGAACAAGACAACAAAAAAGAAGAAGCAAGGCAAACTAGATTAGATTGTCTGAGACTGTCTTAGACTGTTTAGATACCAGGTGATGGAAATGTCTAGAAATAAGTAGTAAACAGATCAATGTAAAGTGTTTGTAGTGGTACCTTATTCTTTAGCAAACCCCGAAGCCAAAGCCGCTGCTGCTCGAGCTTCGGTGTGCATCCAGTCAATAAAGTCGGTGTACCTGGCTCGTTTTGGGGCAAACACAGTGTCGAATGCCTCATACACAGTCCTAAAGAGCAGCGAGAAAAAGAAAGACACATGTGTGTTAGTAGATGTTAGAGGATGGGGCGACGCTAGGCAGGCTTTTGGTTGACCTACAGATGCACTTGGGGCCGGGTGATGTCGCACTTGTAGCCGGGGAACTTGGAAGCCTTCGAGCGTGCGTTGAGCAGAAGGTGGGCGATTTCAGTCAACTTTACAACGGTTTCTACACAAGTTGGTTAGTTTTGGCCATCTACGGATTGCCGAGGACGGCTGCCCGGTTTCGTCTTTTGAACCAAGTTATCCCTTACGAATCATGACTTGTGAACTGGGTTTCTTGCCCTGTGGGAGGCTCCGGATATATGCCCAAGTGCGTCGAGCAATGTCCACCATGACACCTCGCAGGTTGGCGTGTGCGATGCGTGTGGAATTGTGGGTGCAGTCATAGAACATGGCCTGCGATTGGATGCGGAAGAGGCCTGGGCGCGGGATGGGGTGAGTTAGCCGCTACTGGGCGCACGATACGACGTCTAGCTTTGCTTGGTGGCGTTGTAAAACTTACGTAGAACCCGTCTCTGGAAGGCTCGTCCGGGGTTCCGGCTGTATTCCACGGTTAGGGCCTGGGAGAGATCTACGTAGAGGAATACATGTTAATAACAAGACAAGATCAGGCATCTCTACTTACTTTGGCAAGAGCTTACCTTTACTGCTTAGCTTTTTCCTCAGGCGCATGACGCTTAGCGTCCTGCAGTTGATCAGCGTACCGCAGTACGGAAAGGCGGCTTCGTCGCCCCGTGGCACACGCACCCCGTCCACTACGCAATCAAAATTGACCAGGCTCTTTTGTGGGTTGACGGTGACGCCGTACTTGGGCAAGCCTCGTAACATTATCTCTGCAAAGCGCTGTGCCTTTGCTTTATCTGTGGTGATAAGCAGCGAGTCATCGATTAGGCGCATGAGCAGAGTGTCCTTGGCATGGCCCGGGTCTCCCTTCCTGTTCATCATGTCTTGGGCAGAAGGCTCAAATAGAAAGCCCAGCTCACGGGCCTCCATGTCGGCATAGAAGAGATTGCATAGATCAGATGAGAGTACGGAGCCTTGTGGGATGCCCTGCTTTTGGACATAGAACTTTTTGCCTATTTTGACTATATTGGTATTGATGTGTTGGGCGAGCAGCTTATTCATCAGGAAGTGCGTCGTGTATACACGTGAGGCAAAGCTGCCGTAAAAGGTGGTGTTGCATTTGGTGCCCAGAGCCGGTTCTGGAGCGGTGCCATTGGAGCCTTGTTTGTCATCCCCTCTGTGACTTATTGTGGCCGCCATCGCGTCTTCAATCCGGTCGATGAATAGCCGCCGGTCATTCCCTGAAAATGCTGTGCTGACCCACCGCCGGGTTGGTTTCTCTGATTCCGCGATGCTTGAGGGACCGGTGGTAGTCTTGGGTCCCGGCTTTACCTCTAGGTGCTTGCTGATAGCGTAATGTGATTCTTGAGGAATTAGGTCCATGAGGGCGAGCACAGCCGACTGTGGGATGGTGTCATAGGCTGACTGGACATCGACTTTGACAAAGTACAGCCGTGGCAACGGGGTAGGGAGTCCTAGAGTGAGCTTTCTTAGACGCGCAAAGATATCCTCCATTCCTGTTAGAGAGCAACCCATGAGATCGGGGCGTCGCCTCTTTTCCATCTTGAGAACTTCATGCAGAGGCGCAAGGAGAGAGTTGATGGACGGCCCGAGATTTTTCTTGAGCCCCTTGGAAGCTTGACGCTTACGCAGGTTCATGATGGGTCGCATGCCTGTGGCCTTTGGCAGTAGGCGAAGAGAGCTAAAGCCCATAGGACGTGATGAGAGGAGAGCTTGCACATGTGGAGGGCTCATTTCAACAAACATACGCTTTTTGAGGTCAACTAGGACTGGGCCTGAAAGCGCTCTCCAAATATCGTGGCGGAAATAAGACAGTTGGTAACGGTCGTTGCTGGATTCTGTGATGTAAAAGCTATTGCGCAGGAGAGGAATTAGCACGGAGTCGAAGACGTAGTACATGAACTCGTTCAAAATCTCGAGCCGTTTGTTGCGGTCTGTTTGGCTCATCTTCTTGCCACGGAGATTTGGCGGGGCCAGCCAGTCCATTTTGTTTATCTTGAGATTCTGGACAACGTCATGAAGCGTCATTTTCTCGAAGCGGCGAAGCTGCACAAAACGGGCAACCATGAGCAGAACCTTGGCCTTGTTGTGCTGTTGATCTGCGCCAGTCCCCCAGAACTCGTTGGGGATGATGTTGGAAATCACGGCTTGGCAGAAGGCTGAGACCTGATAGGTTGGGGTCGCAAAATCGGTGATTGCTTGGCCGTTGTTAAGGGTGATGGCCTTGCGAGCTTTGCGGCGCAATTTTTTGCCTATCTTGCGTCTTGCTGTAGCAGTGAGGCTTAGGGTGGAAACAACGTTTTTGGCACATGGCGCGTGAGATGTAGGGACTAGTCCCGTAGAAGCAATATTTTGACACACGGAATGACGAGCAGAGCTTTGAGATAGGGCGTCAAACTGGGTCGGACAGTAGTGCTTCAGCAGCTCAGAATACGAACAGCGGTTATGCAGCACCTGCAGTCGCCAAACGAGCCTGTGAGCGTCCCCTCGAAGTCTCTTTGGAATCTTGATATCGAGCTGCCTTGTGCCGCCGATGAGTCTCCCAAAGCGCAGATCCAGCTCGTCATCGCGCATTGTATAGTCCTGAAACTTGTGACTTGTTTTGAAGAAGTCGACCTTGGAGGTGAAAACGTTGTGTAGGCCAAACTGGCGAGGGAAGATGTACGACATGATTTTGATGGTAGAGAGATCGCCGACAGCAAACCGAATATCCTTTTCGGCATGATTGGCAATGTTTGTAAGTGGGTAGCGATTAAGCACGTGGATGTGCCGAAATCCCGCCTTCACATTGCCCTTGGCAGTAAGTACCGCGCGGCCATAAAACATACGACTGCGAAGGAACTCGATCTGCAGTGGAGTATATAGCGAGGTTTTGTCGTTGTGGTCATGCTCATCGAAAGATGTGGTTGATACCTTGGCCGTCTTTTTGATTTTCTTGCGGCTCAAGGGCAGCATCGACATGTTGGTAAGTGGTATACCTATGAGTGAGTTAGAAACATTTCTATGTGTAGCGGTGCAGGTAGCACTGTGATCTCCATTCAGCGCAACCTACCACTGATCTGGAACAAGTTTCCAGCGCCGCCCTTGAGCGCAATGAATACACCGCAGTTTAAAAGCATATGTATCATGATATCCTCGCCGGCGCGGCCAAGAAGCGCCAGAATCTGGGGCCAAGGGTCCTTCTTGATCATTTCAACGTGCTCGTTGCGGCGCTTGAGAGACAGCCCAGGAATAGGCCGGTCCAGAAGGTCGTGGTTAGAGAATCTGCTGCCGCTGCCCCGTTCATAGCCTTCACAAAGCACATGCTTGGGGAAGGCGACTGCGGCGCTGCGCTGGAAGATGAACCAAACGCAGAAGTCTACAATCTAATGAAGCGCGCAACTCTTGGGATTAGCGTTGTGCTGTTTCATCACTAGCTTCAAAAAGGAAGTTTGCTCACCTCGGACTGGCAGAGGCTATCGACCCGTTGGGAGCCAGACGTGGTGACGTATGACTCGTCTATCATAGAAAGCTCTGCAAATTGCTGTCTCATTTTTGGAAGCCTAGAGTCTATAACGGTAGGGGCAGACTTATTTGATGTGTTTGGGTTCTCTCCGCCGTCTGCAGCTCCGTCACAATCGTGGTTCGCATTTTTAGTTATAGCTAGGGACGCGTCTATCGCGTTGGGGATACCAACCAACGTTGAGTCTAAAAAGGCAGCAAGTTCAAGGCTACTATCGTTCTCATTTGCGCGGGGCTTCGTACCAAGAGACGCGATCTTCTTGCGCCGGATGCGCGAGGACCTAGGCAGCTGCACTAGTAGATATTCTCGGAGCGTCTGTATTCTCGTGAAGTAGTGACTTAGAACAGCGTGATCGAGGGTTCGCGGTTGCTTGAGTTTCAGTTTCGAGTTTTCTGATTTTAGCCAACTATCACAGACAGCATTGCTGCGTATGCGTCCAGGAAACTGCATGGTGTTAGTCCTAGCGGTGATGTCATCAGTTGGTAAGAAGGGACTGTTGATTATGGGTAGTGGTAAATATAGCAAGGCCGCAATTTGTAGGGAGAAATATGCTGATTGTATGTTGTGCGCACTAAAAATCATGTGGTACGCTGACACAATTGTTGACGCGATGAAAAGGTTGTTGCCTTGATTGTGCTCGCGATAGTCTCACCGATGCTGCTTACCGGTGCTCACCGATTTCACCGAGATTTGTTACACATGGCCTAACCCTAGAAAACCTGAAACGGCTAGGGATCAAAGCTAACCCCCAAATCGAATGTTTGTACGACCCGTGCGACTTCATAATATTACCTGTGCTTTTAAAGGTACCTGTGCATTGCCTTATACCCCCCTCTACTGGAACTTGTTAAATTAACGCTGGTGCTCCTATCGTGTGTTATTGTCCTCCCCCACGGCACTCTATCTCTATCATGGCACGTGGGGGTCACTGCTTGGAAAATGGCACAATGCAGGTTAAAAAAGATAAACAAGCGTTGAAGGGTCGTTCTAGGACATGTACGGACGTGGGCTTTGGTAAGGCAAAAACAACCTACTACCCGCCAGCTTTGCTATCTTTTCCCCGTTTTCTTTTTCTTCTTTTGTTCCTTTTTGCTTTTAACATCTCCTCTTCTTTTCCTTTCTCTCCATTTTCCCTTTGGCTCTGCCTTGAAGGCGTTTCTAAAGGCTCTCTCCCAAGGCTCTTTTAGAATGTGATTGTGAAACCCCGGAAGCTAGACAGACAGCTGCACAAGCCCGGATGCTAGTATCTTCCATTCTATCATGAAAACCTACGCATCCCCGAGACCTGACGAGTCCCCCTTGCCAGATGAAGCGTATGCGCCAGCCTCCACTTTGGCCTCTGCTTCTGCTCCTACCATCAAGACATACAAGCGCGCGAGTCGGAAAGGCGCCCCCCGACGCTTTGCCTGTCTTGTCAATGGCTGTCACAAGCTGTATTCACGTGCCGAACATCTTAGTCGACATCAGTTGAACCGTAAGCTTGGCTAGTCTTTGCTCTATTCTTCATCAAACCCGCCTGCAACTGACGAAGTGACATGTGGTAGACAACCCTAAACAAATATTTTGCTGCGATCATTCTGGTTGCAGACAGCAGTTTGTACGAGCAGATTTGCTTGCGCGGCACAGGAAAAGGCACAACTCTTCCTATGTCCCTCGTAATCGAGAACCAGCATTCTGTGTCACAGATCATCACTCACTTGTGGGTGGCTCAGTAACTAGGCCGCTACAAGATGTTGGTGGAACGAAAGTTCTTCAGGGGCAACAGCAACAAGAAAACATGGCACGGCTCGGAGTCCTGGAGCCTTTCCCGGCGGCCAGGGCTCCTAGTGCTATAGAATTACCTGCGATAACATTGCCTCCGGTTTTACACCCCCCCACAACCGATGCCCTGCCGTCTTTACGCTTATCTTCCCCCCGGCCAATCCCGCCAGAACAACTACGAATGCCTTTGCGTACCTATCAGTCAGCTCGTCTTTTTAGCAGCGGCCCTTTGCCGGCCCCGAATGTGTCTGGCTTGGGTCCTGCTGCTCAGCAACTGTCTTCTGATTCCGTTCATGTCTCCATGCTTGGTAGTCAAGACTTGGGGTATTCAAGCCAGATAACAAAAGCGGACAGGCATGAGACTTAGAAACGGATTGTCATCTTAATAACTGCCAAGACTTAAGTAGGTTTCTGCTGGTTATGACCCTGTGTCTATATGTTGGTTCTGTTTTATCCGCTTCTGGCTTGTGTTACTTGTAGTTAGTTCATCTCATGTCCGTAGTAGCATGGGGTTGGCTGCTTCAGAACTGTTCATTCTGTCCCCTGATTGATACTGGCTTGGGCTTCGCTGGTGTCTTGGTGGGGACAAGTAGTTCAATGGTACGGGCTTGCACTTGAACCGCAAGAGGCTTCCTGCCAAATAGAAGCTATTGAACCGACAGGTGTACTTTTTAAGCCGTATCAAAGGTTATCAACTTCAAGTTTCTTTTCTACAGTATAAGAAGACCTAAGACCATGTAATTCATTCTTGGAAATGTAATGTCATCAGCTAGCATTCGAAGGGTGCAGGGTTTTCTTTTTCTGACACCTTTTTCCTCTCCTGTTATGCTGCGATTAACCACTTCATTCTTTCGCTCTGTTTCCCTTGAATTAACATCTGGTTCTCTTCCTTCTCTCTCTCTATTTGCTTTTTGACTCTTGTGGTTTTTATTATGCTAGATAGGTGAAGGGTGGCGTTGCCAATGCCCTACTCGAAGGGCCGCATGAGAGCTCTTCATAGGATGATGGAAGCTATGACGTCTTTACTGTGGGCGGCTAGACCTAGCAAGGAACAGCTCCCTGGCAGATAATGGCTTCGAATGCTGACCACTAACGTGGGGGCTAACGCTGCATATCTCAACTGCCTGAAAATAGCCCGGCATGAAATATTAGCCAAACACCCCAATCCCACCCGAGACTGTCAATAAAGAGTTTCGCCATCTTCCTGTTTGCTCAGCTTGTGCCCAAAGGTACGACCCCTCCCCTTAATCCGCGCCTGAGTCCTTTAGCGTGAATTGCACAATATTGAGCTTTGCTCCTGACAAGCTTTTGCCTCTCTACGGAGTCGTGTTTATCTAGAAAGTTAATTTTTAGGCCATGTAAGCTAGATCTCGAAACGCATTTGTCGAGGTAATCTAGTCACTTTGTTCAGCGACGGCCTTGCCATGCTAAAGCTACTAGGATGCCTGCGTCCATGTGGCTGCTTCTAGTTTATGTCCTCCTCGGACCATCTACAGAATGCCATCTGTGTCCCTTGGCATGGTTACTCAACGGGGATACCAGACTAGCATGCAGCTGCACTTTTTGCGGTGTGGTGTATCATCGGATCTTAGCCCTTGGTGGTCTGTTCTTTGGGCTTCTTTAAAGCTATAAGGGGTGTAGGTAGTTGGCCATGTTCTGTGAGTTCCCCGATTCTGAGAATGGAGAGTACGACACGATGCGATGGTTTCTTCTAGATACACTATCGCCAGCTCCGAGAGCGTCCAATCTTTCTATTCCGTGTACTCTCGTCTTGTCACTTTGTGTTAGAGGATGTTCAAATCAAATTTCTGATGGAGCTTCTTTTACAGGTCCACTACTACCCTAAGTATTTCAGCCTTGATCTTATTGTGCAGCTGCATTTTCAAAACATCCGATAAGCAAGGAGTAAATAGCGTGATGAACATCGATCAGCATAGTGCACCTAGACTTACCATCATGCGTCACACTCGCCTCGCGGACATCATGGTGAGCAACCCCAAGCGCTGTAACCTTAGATTCATGGCTACGAACAACATAGGAGTCCATATCCATGGTGGGTTAGCAAAAGTGCTTGTCGAACAGGATGAAACTCAATATTCAGTGTCTGTTTCGTAGAGGTGCTGATGACAGGAGCAACGTGTTGCAGAATTGCTTGTATCGGCCCTTCCCTTCTTCCCTTTGTTGACCCCTGAGTACGTCGACTATGAGATGTGTATACTTGGGTTCACAGTGCGGTGATCTTTCCTACGTCTGCTTAGTGATGTTCTGACAGAACATCGCCGCCTTGTACGAGCCTCATCTGATTAGACATCTCTGAATCATGTTGAATTAATGGGTAAAGTGTTGACAACCTAAGTCAGGATTGCTAAGATAGCTGACCCCTTCCAGGTTCGGCCGAACATTAGGGTTAGTTTCAGACACAAAGGGTTTTTTCGAGTGTTGGTTGTGTAACAATTGCGAAATGCCTGCAAAGAAAACCGGGAAACACTGATAAGGAGGAGAGCCAGATAGAGCAACAGGCCTGCGAGATGCCCACTGATGGTAGTGTCGTTTTTCTTCATCCTGAATCTCTAGCTAGGCAAAATGTATGCTGGATATTATGCATTGGCGGGCAGTCATGCGTGTCCTGGGGCCAGGCGCGAAGCGATACGATGTTATTGGTCCAACGAAGACACAGCCCGGCCTTGGGCGCCAACTCAGTTCTCCCTGCATCTAGCATCGAGAACACTCTTGTATCGACTAAAACATTAGTATTCCGACACATTCAACATCCAAGTTTTGCATTCACCTGTTATTGTCATACACGCCCCTTGAGAGTCAGAAAGATGTCAATTTTCAGCAAATTAAAACACTACGTCCAAAAGAAAAACACGCCTATTCGAAGGCCAGACCGAGTGAAATCACACACCGCCTCCCCATCTTTCCCAGTACGGCCAGTACATGGAACAACCCGATCGCCATCCCCACCACCAACCAAGTCCGAGCCAGTGCCATTGCATACTCTTCAAGAGAAGATTTGGGAGAATGCGTATCAACGTTCAAAATCGAAAGAGCCCAAGTTGGTGGAGGCGTTCGAGAGGATTCTCCTCTCCGAGCCCCAGCTCGAAGAGGCCAGCACTAAACCGACCGACCAAATAGAAGGCAAGGTGACAGCGGAGCTGAAGGTCACATCGCGCCAAATGAGGGAGGTTGCTGAGAGGGGGATCGAGCGGGCAAGTAAAGAGGCTTCCATTAAGCAAGGAATCGACCGTGGTTTGCAGGCGGTTCAGGCTATCATGGGCATCATGGATAAGGCTCTTCGCGCCGCCCCAGAAGCCGCTGTTATTTGGGCAGTCGTTTGCCTTGGGATAGAAGTATGTCATGGCAATTTGCCCGTGCAAAAAGACACACAGTGTGCTGTTTTTAGCTAACGTAAAATAGGTCTTGAAGAATCCCATCGCCGAAGCGATCGAAAACCGACGAGGAATTCAGTACGTTCTAGGCAGAATAGAATGGTATTGGAACTTGGCCAGCTTGCTGCTTGACGAGAACAAAAGAGATACAAGTACGGCTGTGCTGCGACACACGCTAGAGGAGAACATCACACAGCTATTCCAAAAGCTTCTTTTGTATCAGATTAGAAGCATATGTCTCTACCACCGCAACAAGGCCGTCGCCGTGTTGAGGGATGTAGTTTTGATCGACAACTGGGCAGGCCAGATCAATGAAATCCAGGAAGCCGAAAAGGCTGTGCAGTATGATATAGAGCAGTACAACACCCAAGAAAGCCAAGTGCAAATGCACAAGCTCAACGACTCAACGGCTGCTATGCAAGCAAATTTGGAAAACATCCATGCAGCGGTACAGAGTCTAGCAGAAAAACAAGCAAAGGCGCGAGAAGACGACAAGTACAATGAGTGTCTTCAGGACCTCTATGTAACTGACCCTCGCACGGACAAGAAGAACATCGAAGTTAGAAAAGGCAACTTGGTGAGAGACTCTTACAAATGGGTTCTCAAGCACCAGGACTTCCTGAAGTTCAAAAATGAGGCAGATAGCCGGATTCTTTGGATCAAAGGAGATCCTGGCAAAGGCAAGACGATGCTTCTTTGTGGTATCATCAATGAGTTGGAGTCAGACCAGTCAATCTCACCCTACTATTTCTTTTGCCAAGCCACAGGCGGTAGTCAACTGAATACAGCCACATCTGTGCTACGCGGCTTGATTTATCATCTTGCCCGACTCAATCCACAGCTTATCGAATATGTGCGGAAGAAGTACGATGGTACTGGAAAGCAGCTGTTCGAAAATCAAGGTGCTTGGCATAATGTCAGCGAGATAGCAACTGCTATGTTGAAGGATTCAAGTTTGAGGAATGCCGTTCTAATCGTCGATGCATTGGATGAGTGTGTTGTGGACCAGGAACTCTTACTTGACTTCATCAAGTCCTCGAGCGCCAAATGGATCGTATCAAGCCGTAATCGAC
>JAZBQP010000418.1:0-16847 GCA_038407015.1 Ceratocystis ficicola | reverse complement strand
CTATCTTGCCTTGTTCTCCTCCTCCCTGTGTGCTATACTACTGGCCTTGTCTTGCTCATAATCACCCCAAGCCGCGTTGCAAGGAAGCTTGCAAATGCTAATGTAAATAGTCATGCAAATGGTGGTGTTAATAGTGATGTTCATGCTGTTCCCTCCACTCTCCCTTCGCCGGCTGGCCACTCGCGCCTTTCCTCTTGCTGTCTGCCTGACTATTTGTCCCAGTTGCTAGCAAGCACACACGCCGCTAGCGTGTTAGCACCGACTAATGTGTCTGTATTTCATTTCTTTTGTGCCCCCTCTCCCATCCCACCTTGAGCCGTGTAGTTTCCGATGACGCCGTTGCATATTTGTTTACTTATGACAAAAACATCTGTTCATTTTTCTTCTTGCCCTTGCACCCTTTTTCTTTTTATGGAAAGCCAAGAGCATCTAGCATCTCTCTAGGTGAAATTGAACCTGTTCCAGGTTGCAATGAGAGGGGACACGGATGCAGTAGAGCGGGAGATATACTGGATGACGTCTCAAGACTAGGGCGTGCTAGGTCCAAACTTTCAGGACGACCATCAGGCTGTTTCTTTTGCCAGTCTCGTCATCCTCCGTCCTGTCTTTGTTCCCTCTCTAGCAAAACACTAGAGGCTGTTCCTTCAGCGTCGTTTTTGTTCGTGCTGGTCTTTTTACGTTGGGACTGGCAAGCAAGCGAGAAGAGGACGGGGGCGGAAGAATAATAGCCAGGAACGGTGGGAGAAAACAAAAGAGAAGAGAAATGAAGAAAGAATACTCTGGCTGTCGGGATAAAGAAAAAAAAAATAGTGAAGCCAAGCGACAGAGCACTGACGTGGGCCATACACTGCTACCACACACACATTCTTCTCCAGTTTTCCCTTCTTCTTCTTCTTCTTCTTCTTCTTCTTCTTCTTGCGGCTCGTTGACTACTGGCTACCACTGGCTTGCCCTTCGGCCAAGCTCTCCTTTTTGTCGGCTCTGCAGTCATTAAACAAGGTTAATGTTCAGGCCCCAGGACAGCCCCGACTGCACGCTGATGTGCATGATCCGAGTGGGAGAAGCAGAGGCCCTGGATCAGCCAGGATCCCCCAGCCCTAGGTCTGGTCGGAGCTTTGTTATTTTTCTCAGGTAGAACAAGACGCAAAACAAGCACAATTTCAAGTTAAAATAAAATAGCGAAAGAGAAAAGCATAGGCGAAAACAGCAGTGTGTGTGGTGTGTACGCGTGTAAGTCCCATCAGAGCCTTGCTGTCGTTCTTCTAGCCATCGATGATCAGACAAAAAGGTCCTCTGCTTCTCCCCCTTGCCACCCTCCTATTTGGGCCAAGTTCTTCATGTGTGCTCAGTGCTCGCATGGCTTTTCCTTTGCTGGCTCGTCTTCTTCTCGGCACGTTTCTTCTCCACTTAGTCCAAAGGAACATGGGCGGTGATCTCAGTGGGTGGGAAGGCGAGGGACTTTGTCTCGTCTTCTTTTTGGTCCCAGTCCTATTGTTTTAGGTTCAGACAAGTGTGAAGAAGAAAATAGAAACGGAAGAGAAAACATGAAAGAGCAAAAGGACACGGAAAACGGGGACTTGTTTCTCTCCTCCTGCCCACCCTCACTTGTCAGTAGCGCCGACCATCCTTCTGCGTGTCTTTCTGCAGGTCCTCCCAGACAGACGCTACCAACTCTCGAACGCTAATTTTCGCCGTCGATCACAACCTAGTCGCAACCGGGCGTCTCTTGTTTCCATTTCTCTGACTTCTTCTCTACGCCCCCTTATAAGACCCTGCGAACTATCCAGGCCCAGCGTCCACCAGGCAAGGAAGGGCAGGACTGGATAGTGCAGGACATGCAGAGCACACAGATACACACAAGCAGCCCAGAAGATAATCTGCATCCATTCACGTAACATTGTTTAGTGCATACACGAACAGGGTACTTTTGGCGTTCCGGCTTGTCCTGGCTCTGGCTTTTATGGCTACCGGATTCCGGGGCCGCAAGTAACGAGATAAACGCCGACGCACACACACAGAGCTAGACAGGGAAAGAAGACAAGAAATAGAGCAGATCCGAGAGACTGACAGCAGGAAAGCAAGAAAGCAGGAGGCGGAGAAGAATAAAGAAGGAGGGCAGAGAGGTTGTACCTACGCCATATTGTGCATGATGCTGTAGATCATGTTGCACCTCTTGCGTCTATTCCCCGCTGGCCACCTCCTCCTGCCCTGCCACACGAAAAGGAAAAGAGAAGCAAGAAAAGAACAAGAACTACAAGGGGAGGTGTTTGTTGTGGTGTGTTCTCCCATAACCCTAAGTCTTGGCAAACCCTTGCTTTACGTCATGCCATGTCTTGTTTCTCGTATTCATTTCTTGCGTCCCCTTTCTTTGTTACCCTGCTTCCCAACCCTCAGTCAAGACATGACCAATCCAGATTCTTGTTAGGCTGTCACGAGAGAAGCACACCAAGGAAATAAGCAGGGAAATAAGACGAAACATGGACACTTTGCAGTGGAGAGCCCATCCCGTTCAGCTTCCCTCCCCATCCTCTCCTCCCTTCTCCCTGAACCTGAGCCGGCTAGCACCTGCGCATATACGGGATCGGGCTAGCAATTTATTAATCCCCGCATGCCATTGTATTCATCACCGCTGGCTCGTATTGCCACTGCCACAGCCATGAGCTTGACGTTGACGAACCGCCAGCCAGGTCGGTTAACCAGCCAGTTGGCTGGCTGGCTCAGTTGTTCTGCCAGTTCCACGCCTGGGCTTGGCATTGGAGGCGGCTGCATCATCACTTCCGCTGTATTTCCTTTTTCTCCTCGTCCTTTTTTTCCCATTCGATCCGTTTCTTTCGAAGACTCAAAACGACAAAAGTCATGTATCCGTAGCTGTACACATGGCTGCAGCAGACAATGGGCACCGTCGGGGCCACTTAGTGACACAGGCCTCAAACTTTTAAGCTTTAGCCTTATTTTTGTTATTCCTGCTGTTGTTGTTCTCATGGCTGGTGATGCTGGTGCTGCCCCTCTCGCCCTTTTGATACTTTGCCTCTGCTTCCTGCTCCTCCTCCTCTTCTCCTGAGCAAGTGCACACCCACCTTGGGCAGATAAGTGAGGCGGCTGGCTGGCTGGCTGGCTGTGGTGGAATCTGGGCCGTTATTAGCCTGTCCTGCCCCGTGGTTTGGGGCTTGGATATGTCATTATCCAAAGTGGCGTTGTTGCTTGCCCCCCTTCCCTCTCTTCCCGTCCTCCTCTTCCATCCCCGCCCCCGCCCGGGTCTCTGCTCTATGCAGACCAAGGACAACCAGGAAGCACAGTAAGATTAACGCACTATGGCGAAAATAAAAAAGAAACAAAAAAGAGAAAGAGAGAGACACAGATCAGGAATTGTGCGTTAAATTCCATAATGAAAGAAAGATTAGAGCTGTCTCTGTGGTACTTGCTTGGAGCCACCCTCTTGAAGACCCGCGATATATCCGCCGTGGGAGACCAGTACCAGCAGCAGACATGCAGCTAGGTCCATATATTGCACACGGGGTGTTAGAAAATTAGACACAAGCCAGCTTTGCAAAAAGAGACATTTCTACACCCACCTGTCTCGTCCCAGCTCACAGGTTTCCCCAGCTTCGCTGACTGCTGACTGCTGACTGCTGACTGCTGACTGCTGACTGCTGACTGCTGACGGTAAGGTTTATGGCCGCCAGTCCGTCTAGACCCCCTTCTTAGTCTCCTCCTTCTCTTCCTGTTTTGTTGTTGCGTTGGCATTCATTACTTAGCTAAAACCGCACCTCGTAGCCTCTAAGCCTCCAAGCCCCGTAGCCCGGGCTATCCTCGCCATCTACCCACAAACACACATCCAGACGTAGACATGTAGGGTCATACGCGCGGAGACAAGCATGCAACAATACACAACGCATGCACTTTCAAGTTCTAGCTGAACACCTTCCAGTATCCAGAGCCCAGTGCTCGACAAGTAGCATCCACCCTAGACACACCGTACTGACACGAGCAAACAAGCCCCGCTCCGTCCGCTGTTGTGCACCTACCCGTTTCTTTTTATATCTTCCATGTATTTTGTTGTCGTGTCTTGTTTTTGGCCTTGCTAGTCTAATTTCGTAGACTTCATTCCGTTGCATACACGCCCTCTCTTGCTTCGCGTGTCTCTGCCCTTTTGCTTGCAGCTTAGAAGCTTGCAGCTTACGGCTTGCAGACCGCATCTGGCCTGATAGATGCAGACATGCGGAACCACGAGATCGGCAGGGGGAAGGGCGTCATGTTTGTAGTGTGTATGTCCACATGTATGTATACAGACACAAACACACACACACACACGTAGACACATAGACACACGCTCTCACATACACATATGCACACATTACACACACTCTCTCTCTTACTCGCCCACCCGCTCCATCACTCACTCCCTCACTCAAAGCCGACACACAACATGTACACAGCAGAAATACAACAAAGAAAAACAGGATGAGAGGTGGATCAGAAGGCAAGCCAGACTATAGACGCCGTCTACCCCTCTTTTCTTTCCTGTCTTTCATTACTGATAGTCACACAAAAAGAAACACCAAATCATGAGAAATAGGCAATGAAAAAACGAAAACGCGTGCAAACACGTGAAAGTATGAGCCAAACCAAGCTGAGAAAGAGACTACTCAAACTAAAGAAAAAAAAAAGTATTTCACAACGCTTTTCTCCGAGAAAAGGGCCGGAAAGAGTAGCTAGACGGCAAGTGGATGAAAACGTTATGGTGGTCATCCAGTTAGTTTGACACATCAGTTAAACAACACAATATCGGGCTGTTCGCGTTATGTTCGCAAAGAGAGACAGAGAAAGAGAGAGAGACGAGGGGATATCCTGTAGGCGAATGCCGTAGAGCAAATTAGCGGATGAATTTCTATATTGTCTTCTGCTACTGTACAACAAGTGGTGCCATGTGACTGTCTACGGTCCCTCCCCATGGCAGGCACAAGCCAGGAGCATACCGAGAACATAGTATCGTTTATCTCCATATCAGCTGCCACAACAACAACGATGACGACACAAATCATGAGAAACCAAAGGAGATTTAGGGCCACTGGCGATCTGGTCACCCCTTCTTTCAGGCCTCTTGGTATCTCGGTCCCAGCCCCTCCCGTTAAATACTAACGGCTTGCGTAACACAGCTACCATCACTACGACACGCGTTGTTGCAGCGAGAAATAGGAGATCCACGATCGATACAAGCAAAGAGCATAAGAGCACAACCACAAAAACATGTGTAAAAAAGGAAAGTGAGAAGGAAAAGGAGAGAGGAAGAAAGCGAAGAAGAAAAGAGAAAGCAAGCCAGGACAATGGTGTGCTACCGAGGCTGTGTTAGTATGGTAGATGTAGTAAGCGACGCAAACACGCAAACACACAAACGGTCTGCTTGACCGAGTCATGGGGCCTTCCGTTTTTTGCCGAGCCTGAGATCGGGCCCTTGATGCAAGGCAAGATAGGGTAGGGTAGGCTAGATGACAAGCGGCGGGTGCGAGGACGGTGGCACGGAGGCGGAGGCGGAGGCGGAGGCGGTAAGCACCTTGGCAGTAAGAAGTGCTGAAGCAAGCGCTGGTCTTTCGCAACCGCCAAGCTCCAGCCTCCAGTCTCCAGCCAGCCCGCGGTCTTTCGCTTTGGAGCTTGATGCAGCTCAGCCCCGAAGCACAGCTTGCAGCTTACCGCACAGATTCCAGCCCAAAACACAGCTTGTGATGGGCACACAAGCCACAACTAGAATGCAAAAGTACGGGCAGAGTCACAGACTATATAGACAAGCAATATATTTGTTGATGATGGGGAGGCGCAGAAGACACCAGCAAGACGGGCAGAACAAGACAAGGTAGCCAGCCAGCCAGTAGGGAAACAAAAATAACAGACAAATCAAATGAGAGACCATGGACACCTGAGCAGGAGAAAAGAGGCCAATAGCAGAGAAGCGACAGAGACAAACAGCGAAAACTCAATCACGCACCCCCCTCCCCTTTTTTTTGTCCTCTCCCCCCCTCTCGTTTGTAATGGCAGTTGTACAAAGTCCATCACCGCCTCCAACACCATGCCATGTCATGAGTCTGTGTTGGCGCCTAGAATTTCTAAATGCTCTGTGTGATCGTTTCCCACTTGGCCTCCATCTTTCGTTCTTCCTCTCCTGGTCTCTTTCTCTTTTTTCTCTCTCGATGGGTCTCTTTTTTCCTGCTATGCTTCTTGGCTGCATCTCTGGACTGACCAGTTGTATTGGTACCGAAAGAGGACGGGCTGGCCGAACGAGGCCGTTGTGCGAGGCCAGATCACGAAAACAAGAAGAGTACGGAGAGTTTTCATTCTCGATAACCTTTTTATGATCTGCTGTTTTCCTTTCTCCTTTGTCGATCTTTGGTGTTTTTTACGTTCTCCATTGCTTCCATGACTCCTGGCTTGTTAGTTGAGAGACACACACCACAAAGCATGCACACGTACACGCACACACACACACACACACACACACACACATACGCGATCGAGTTAGGCTTGGAACGTGTCGTTATCACTGAGTAGCCCGTGTAACAGACCCAAACCCTTACGCCGTTGAAGATAACCCCAAAAGCTAACTGCCACGGCTGAGATGTCTAGGTCTGCAAGACGGTATGCCAAAAAGCGAAACAAGGGATTGGTTGAAAGAAGGGGAGCGTAGACAAGGCAATTTGGGCGCAATCAAGATAGGCGAAGGGTATGCTGTGCTTTTTGTTTCCCCCCCTCCCCCCATTGGCTTATCGCTCCTCGGTCAGGCTTCCTCTTTCCTCTGCTCGTCTCCATGTCTGATTCTGTCGATCCGGAGAAGATCGCCCACGTATCTGCACTTGCAGCGGCGAAGCGGTGGGAGGCGGAGGCAAAGGTCCAGGAGAAGCACCTACATCTATGAGGCTGGACTGGATGCGAAAGTGGATAGATGGACATAGGCGCAGCAGAGCGGACGGGGCAGTTGGGGAGGCAGAAAGGCTAGGGGAATGGGAGCAGACGGGGCAGGGCAGGGCAGGGCAGGGCAGGGCAGGGCAGGGCAGGGCAGGGCAGGGCAGGGCAGGACGGCTTGGCTTGGCTTGGCTTGGCTTGGTTGGACCTGGCCTTTTTGGCCTGGTTTCAGATTGGCATGCACTCGGCTCGGCTTGACCGCAGTGAGCTGGTGTTGGGTATGATGGTCGAGGAGGCTGGAGGCGTGACTTGACAGCTGGAGAGCCAAACAGGCGACGTCACTAGGTGAGGGCGGATGTGGAGGCGGGGAGTCGAGGGATCGGTAGATATGTGTGCGTGTGTCTATATTGGCGATGATCTGATATAGTTTTGTGCGGTTTAGCTTGGATCACCTGCAGGCATGAGCTGGCACAAACAGACAAAAACAAAGCCGTCTGGGACAAAGGACAACAAGCATCCGCATTGCATAAGCATCGACAAACGACAACAAATATATATCAGCGCCCAACACGTTGCGGGCTCCAAATCGCCACAAGCCTCACTCCAGGCCCCGCCTTTGACGTGTCTTTTTTTTTTCTTTTTTGCTTCTCCGTTTCTTACTTGTCCTGTCGCTCCAAGTCCAAGGGCAAGGTAAGCAGGTAGAAAAGGAGAACACAAGAGCTAAGCGGAGCGCTTAACCAAGAAGGGAAAAGACCACTCGTTCACCCTATAGCACTAAGCCTAGTAGCGACCAGACAAAGAACGAACAAAGAACGAGCGGGGCTTCTATTGTTTGGGGGGGTTTGTGAGAATGTTGCGGGTGGCCGAAAGTAGGAGTCGGGGGTTGTCTTCCTGTGTTCTTGTCTGCTTGCCCGGGTGTGTCTGCTTCTTGCTTCCTGCGTCTTGCCTCTTGCCGGCCGTCCTCGTCGTCTTGCTCGTCATCTCGTCTGCTTCGCCGAGGAGGGAACAACTATAATCAAGCATGTGATATGGCGATATAATAGCTGCGTTATAGTACACTGGATGCATGCTCAAGTGCCAGGGCTGGAGGGGCTCCTTTGGCGTTTGTCAGAGGATGCGAGAGAGCCCATCATTCGTGCATAGACACAGGCGCAAAGACAGCCCGCTTTGCCGCTGACCGAAATGAGCTTCGGCAAGAATGACAGGGCACACGAACTTGGTTGATGCTGATAACTTGCTGGACTAGGGCCAGTTCCAGAGACCTACGCACGCAAAAATCGTAGCCTACAAACAAGCCCCCACACTTGGCAGTGCCAGACAGACACGCCGAGTGCTGGCGGCTGTTCCGTCTCGTGAACGCAACCCTAATACTGGGTTAAGCAACCCCTTGGGCACAAAAGCCCCAGCTGGGGGCGCCCACCTCCTCTTCTCTCCCCTGGCTAGCCAGCCGCCCACTTGCCAGCACATTGATGGGACTTTGCTGTGCTTGCCTGTGCAAGGCTTTACAGTATGCATGCATGGGGGGAGGGGTTTTGCTTGTTCTTGTTCTGTAAGTGTGCATAAATGTATGCACGTGAACTAGGCCAGTCAGTTGGCCATGGTGAGAGAAGAGAAGCGACGGCAGCAGCGGAGAGAGCACGAAGAGCGTCAGGCTGGGATGGAGAGGACAAAGCCTTGCGGAATTTGGGATCAGGTTCGGGTCTAAGGTCCAGGTCTAAGGTCCGGGTCTAAGGTCCAGCCAGGTCTAAGGCTCAGGCCAGGTTGGGTCGAGTCAGGCTATGGCTGGAGCCGTTTTTGCTTTTTCTGGGGGGAGAGGAGATGTTGATTGGGCTGTTGTCTGCAAATATGTGTGCGTGTGTGGTGTGCGTTGTGTTGTGCTATGTGTAGACCCGTGCCTGGCCTTATCGACCATCTGTTGTCTCTCGGCAAAACGAAACACCAAGAAGAAGTGGAAGAAGCAGAAGAAGAAGCCCTGCTGACCGCTAAATTGGACAAGGGAAAGAAAAAGAAGGCTGAACCAAGTTAATAAGCTGTTCCTTGCAAGTCAGAGAGCACAGGACTCGGACAGGGGGCCGTAGCTTAGCTTAGCTGAGCTTTTTCTTGCTTTTTTAGCTTTCCAAGTCTCTCTGCCCTTTTTCTTGTTCTGTGCCGTGCTTGGTGTGCGTGTTGATGATGATCTGTGCTTCCTCGTCTCTCCCTACAACGAAAGCCAGCAAGAAAAGAGGCAAGGGAGCCAGCAGGGAGCCAGGGAGCCAGGGAGCCAGGGGGGAAGATGTCAAGCCCAGTACGTCTGGAGGAGGAGACCAAACTGAACGGGTAGTAGAGCAAATGGGGCCATATAGAGACACCTGGGCATAGTGATGGTGCCTGATGTGATATGTTTAGAAAAAAGGGCAGCAGGACAAACACTGATTGGGTACAGCGACGACACAGCAAAGGCAAAAGCATAAAAATAAAAAAAGCAATGCATCCCAACTCATGCCCAAACAATCACCAGCACCCACAGACATCGGATTAGTCTTTGGAACAAGGAAAAAACAAAATAATAACCAAGGCTAGTCTTCTTCATCTTCCCTCTCTCTTTGCGTGTTCATTAAATGGTCTTTGCATGTCCGCATGTGTGTTGTACGTACATTACATGTGCAAGCTTCAAATCTAACATTAATTTAATCTTTAATATTAAATCTCGTTTTTTTCCTTGATATAAAGAAAGCGCCTTGGGCCCAACGCGCCAGGCATTGTATTCTCTCTTAGTTCTCTTTGTCTTCCTTCTCTTCAATCATATTTCTTTCTCAAGAGAAAAGAAAAAAAAAGAAAAAAAAAAGAGAAGCTGTCGTCTTGTTCTTCATGTTCTCCCTCTTCCACTAATGAAGCTTTTTTTTTTGCTCTCCCTTTTTAATCATCTCTTAACCTTCTACTCTTTGTACAACAAAAAAGAACCGCTTGACCGCTCTTAAACACTGGAAAAAGAAATACCATTGCTTTATATTCTTCTGGCTCTCGACCTTCTCTTCCCGTCTCTTCTTGCTCTCCTCCCTTCAGTCGCAACATCTCGTAGAACACGAAGAAGATCTTGGCCTCCCCTCCTCTCTCTCTCTCCTCCCCCTTTTTATTATCATAAAAGCTAGCCGCCCAGCTTTTCTATTTCGTCGTCTGCTTCGCCTCCTCTTTTTGGCCAGGCTCGACTTGACGCTTCCCGGGTCTCGACAAGCCTTCTATTTGAGGGATTCCCACCCACACCCTCCCTAGCCAGCCTTCTTGCTACCCTGCCCTCCTTCTCTCTCTCTCCTTCTCTGCTTATATCAACCCATCCTAGCCCATCCGTAGCCTCCTCTCAACTCTCTTCCTATTCTCGTCTCCCTATTCTCTCCCACATCCTTCTTTCTTCGGCCATGTCACGGTCCCAACAGGCCCTGGCCATTGCCGCCAACATCGCCCTCGCGCGCCAGGTCTACGACATCCCCGAGGATCCCATCACCCACGACCCAATTGCCAACTTCCAAAACCGCCTGCCGCCGCCTGAGCTCTACCATTTGCCGGCCCAAAAGGAAGTCGAACTGGCCCATGCGCTGGCTGTGACGTCCAAGCTCAAGGACGAGTCCGACTACACTTCCGCCGTCACCGTCACCGAGGACCCTAAGCGCCGGCGCTTGTTGGTGCTGCTGGCCGTCAACCGTGCTTCGCCTGAGGATGGCCAGGAAGAGCTGGACGGCGCCCATGCGGCGCTTGAGCGTGTGCTAGAGATCATGTCCGAAGTTCGCAGCAGTGAGTCTTGCCGTTTCCTCTTGCTCTAACCCCAATTGCTAACATCTGGGCCTCTCCCAACCCCCACGCCGTCCCTAGGAAACAATGATGGAATGCAAGACCGTATTCTCGGAGCTGTCGTCACCGCCTGCCACGCCAAAATCCTCGCCCGCATGGGCCTTGCCCCGTGTCGCCACAACAAGACCCGCATGCCGCTCGATGGCAAGCTATCGCAGGCCGTCCAGGCTGTCAACAACCTTTTGTGGCAGAAGCAGCCCCCCGGCGCCCAGGAGTTCCGCCATTTCGGCACCATCGTGCTGCAACTCATTGCTAAATGGCGCCAGGCCCCCGACGACATCGATCGCCTTGTTGCTGTTGTATACGGTCTGCACGAGCTCCACGAGAATGTCCCAACCCTCGATCGTCTGATGCGCGAGCTGCCGCCTCGTAGCATCGTGCCCAGCGCTGCCAAGAGCATTGCTGCAGTCGTGGCCAAGACAGCCTACTATGTGCGGGTCGCCCGTACCTTGTACCGCACAGCTAAAAAGTATCCCATTGCACGCCGTGCCCGCATCATCCCCATTAACCTGCCGCCGATTGCCTTTGCCCAGACTCCTCTGCCCATGCATGGCACTCCAGGAGCAGCTGCCGTGCTCTCGCGAGACACCAAGATTAAGAGCCTGTGCTCTGGCGCGCCGCCAGCCACCCTGCAGACCATCGTGCGCTATCTCAACAGCAGTGCTAAGGCATCACGTGCCGGCGAGAGCTTCGAGGAGGTCATGCACACGTCCTTGACTGGCCGCATCCATGCCGAGATGCAAATCATATATTACTGCAACATGCCGGAAAATTCCCACATTCTCTCCCCGCGTGCTGTGTGTGCTAGCAAGGCATCTTGCTTCCTATGCAACTCATATGTTACTGCCCACGGCTCGGTTTATGTGCCCTTTTCGCACGGTCGTCTGTACACCAACTGGCGCCTGCCTAACATGTGCGGCTTGGAGATCCCCGAAGCTGCCTTTGTTGGCCGTCTTGAAACTACTGTGACCTGGGGCTTGGGCCTCCTTAGTGCCTATGGCCATGCCCCGCAGCGTCCCGAGCCAGCACAGAGTGTGGTCATGGGGCTGACCAGCAGTACCACCACTATTGGCGACTTAGGCTCGTATGATGCTGAGCGCGAAGATGCCGAAGTCTGGTACACCGAGGATGAGATGGAGAACTATGTCGACGAGATCACCGAGCATGGCGACGACGATGATGAGTTGGAGCTTGAAACCGAGCCGCACTTGATCCGCGAGCACGACGACGATGACGACGAGCAGAACAACCTGATGGACGAGTACGAGGACGAGGACGAGGAAGTCCAGGACTCGGGCCCGTACCAGAATGGTGTCTCAGTCAACGGGACCAACCCCTACGGCTCGAACCCGCTCGGCACCAACCCTATGGGGACTAACCCGATGGGGACTAACCCGATGGGCACCAATCCCTTTGGCACCAACCCTATGGGTAGCGCTCCCCACGGCGCTGCTTTCACGGCACCTGTCATTGTCTCATCGCATCGGGAACTAGCCAACGAGACTGCAGACGTAGAAACCGCGCCCACCACCCCCGAACCCGAGCCGGAGCTGCAGCAAGTCGAGGCCCTGGCTGCTGCCAAGCGGGAAGCCGTCGCCTCTTCAGAGTCAGACCCGATCAGCCTGCCTGAGCGGCCCAAGCAGCACTTCATCCGTGCCCAATCAGCACCCGTGTCCAGCTCGTCTGCCTCACGACCCGAGCCCCCGGCTGCTAGTGTCACCGAGGCTGTGGTCGAGGAGCAGGTTGTTGAGGCCGAGACCGACGAGGCTATTGATACTGATGCCGGGTCTGACTTGGCAGTCTCGGAAATGAGCGAGAGGCCTTCTGCGCCCGACCTGCGCACACAGTCTGTGTCGGAGCCATCGAAAAACACCCATCGGCCTGCTGTACCGACGCCACCGACTCACGCGGCCACGCCGTTTGTCTTCGCTGAGCATGAGCAGAGAGAGTCCGGGGCATACGCAGCTAGCTACCAGTCCACAGCAGTCTCAGACGGATCAGTGTCCGATGGCGATATTGAGGCACGTGACAAGCCCCCGCAGGTGCTCCGCCCGTCTGCTTCAACTCGACCTGTTGTGGTTAATTCGACGGTTGAGAGCGTGCCTTCGCCAATTGTAGAGCCGGTGGTCCAGGTGGTTGAGGTGGCGAACACGGCTAAAGTGGCGGAGTCTGTCGCAACGTCCGTTGCCGAGCCTGCTCCCCAGCCGGCTGTTGTGGCAGAACCCGTCACTGTGCCCGTGCCTGTAGTCGTTACCGAGCTTGCCACTCAGTCGCCCGAGATTCCCGCCAAGGCTGCCGCTCGCGAGCTCAAAGAAGAGCCTGTTGCCGCTGAGGCTCTCGTGCCTACAGTCGTCAAAGACGCCCAGCCCGACGCTGAGCCTAAGCCTGAGCCCAAGGCGACAGTTGAGTCGCCTGCTGCACCTGTTGTGGTGGCTGCTCCCGCTGAGCTTGCCATCCCTGGAGCTGTATCCGTGGCCGACTTTGCTATTCCTGCCCCCGTTACTGCTGTTGCACCTGCCCCGGCTGCTGTCGAGGTAGGCGTGCCTCCCAAGGTTGAAGTTTCGGAGACTGCTGCACCCACAGCTGAGCCCGCGACTTCTGCCTCTGCCCAGACCACCGTCCCCGACCAGGCTCCCGTTTCTGCTCCCGCCCCGGCTGCACCTGTTTCTGCCCAGACCGTCGCTCCGATTGCAGCCGTCGACCAGACACCTGCACCTGCGCAAGCTGGCAAAGACACAACGGCTAACCCCGCTTCTGTAAGTCATGTTCCCTCTCTTCGTCATCTCATCTGCTCGGCTCTCAACTCTGTGCTAACAAACATACCTCTACAGGCTCCTGTATCCATTGCCTCTGGCCCCAGCTCGGAAACACGCCTGAAGAAGGGTCTACGCTTCCGCCTTAAGTCGCTGTTCAAGAAGGGAAACAAGACGGCGGCCGCGGCTGCGAAATAGAGAAATCTGAAGCTTACGTGGAAGCACGGGCTGTAGATGGGGAGAATCCTGGCCGTCGGTGTCTCTGTTCGGGATGCCGGCTCGGGGCGTCTCGACACCCGGAGACTCGACTCAGCTCTGTTTGGATTTGCTGGTGTGCTTGTTTCCGGCCGGTCGTTTTTTTGGTTCTCGTTTGTCCTGAGAACTGAAATCTCTGCATGGGTACATAGGTGCTTGGGTACATGGCCCTTTCTGTACTCGGGCACTCGGGTACTTTGCGTTCCAAGTGCCTTGTACTACGCTTGACCGCCCGGCTGATGCTCTTCTCCATTCACTTCCGCTTGCCCAACGACATTCTACTCTGCTGCTTCTTCTGCCACATCTCGCCCGGCACTTCGAGCCTTCCATTGCCTCCATAATCTATCATCCCTTCCCCGTCTAGTGTTTCATTTTGTATGCACCCACACCACACCAATACACCAGCCCATAGACTCCAGCATATTAGAGCTTGTTTTTGCCTTATATTTGTCTCCCGCTTTCGTTTCGTCCTGATCTATTTTTCCTTTTTCTTTCCTTGTTGCAATTCTCGCTTTTACACTGACTTCTCTTGTTGTTCCTACCTTCATTTATACTGTCGTTTTGGTTTGTCTCGTACTGTTCTGCTTGCTTTGATTCTGCCTTCCTTATACTCCCCCATTTCGCTACACCTCGCTTTGATCTGCTCGCTCTAAGTTGTTATCTTATTTCCTGCTGTGCTCCGAGTCTTATTGCCATTTCCTTTTCGACTTTTTACTATTTCCTTTTTATGAATATACGACTGATGCATTGAAACTTCGGCTTGTCATCTGTTGGCTGTGATTTTGATCTAATCCCTTGTCCCCTCAAGTGTATTGTATTGTATTCGCAGCTGCCTACCTCCTATTAGTCTCTAGCAACGCGCTCGATCCATTGCTACTGGTTTGTTAGGAGCTGGTAGTAGAGGTCCCTCGGCACTTGTTGTTGTATTTAACGTCTACCCTAACCAGCGAAAGCTGTCAACACGACGGAGGTCCCCCGGCACCTTCTCTGTTTGTTTGATTGTACTATTTAACGTCTACCTGATTGTTTCTACACAATAATACGACGGCTTATTCCGGGCAATACCAGCCGGGGATGATGTCGTCATCGGCACCTTCTCGCCAACTACAGTCGGCTATAATGTCCGATAAGGCCACAATTCCCGAACATACGACCATAGCCTGCGGAAAATACGGGGTCCCGTCTGCTCCCCCTTAGTCAAGCCGCAGAGCGCCGAACCAGTAGTATGGTGGGTGACCACATGCGAATCCTCGGTGTTGTATGTCTGTTACTTTTTGCTCCAAGGAACTCTTTCAGAGAGTGCCTTGCTTGTATTGCACTGGTTTTTCACAGCACTACGACGGCATGTTCCAGACGGAAGCAGCGTGGATGATGTTGTCTTCCACTACAACTTCCAGGCAGTCAGCGGTTGCAAGTGTGCGTCTGCTTCAAGGATCTCCCATTCCTTTTTAGGGTCCGGCAGCTTAGCCAGGAGGACTTTCTATATAGCACAGCTTGGGGACGCACCTGTCGGGCTCGAGGATTGGTTACCTGATCTTTTTGGCTTATAGCGCCCTGCCTACATAGTAGTCTTGTCCAAGAGGGCAACGGCTGTCCCTTAGGGTGTTGGGCCTGGCAAAGTATCTCGGCTTTGTCCTCTGCTCGGTGAAACGGTTGCTGCGTTTTTAAAGTAGTTTCTAGTCGTTGGCAGAAAGGGCTCTGAGAGCTATACCTCCCGGGCCTCCTCGACATCTCCTTCCGCTCTTGTCCTCGTGTTGTATCCCTTTCTCTCGTCCTCTCCCACTTCTCATCCTTTTGAACCCCTCCCCTTCGCCTTTGCTCCCCTTCTCTTCCGCACTCTTTTTCCTCCCTTTCCTTCTGTATGTATGTGCGTGCTGCGTTTTTCATTTCTGCAGGAGGTGTTTATGGTTCCGGTGTAGGACACCAGCTACATATTTCGCTGGATTTGTGTCTCTCAGTAGCTTGTCTATGAACATCTAGCTCCACGGTCTCGGCAGGGCCTTGCATGTCCATCAGTGTCCTCGCTCCCTTGGTTGGTTGCAGCGTATGCATCCGCGTGTATCCATGCTTGAAGAAGTCATGATACTGGTAGCAACCTCCATGTCCTGTCCTAACTGCCAAGACGTGTCACAGCTCTGTCCTATCCAGGCCCTTGTAGTTGGACATGGAAAGGGGAATCACAAGGGATATTACTGAGCAGGCGGCATCTTTTGTTTTTGTTGTTGTATTTTTTAACGTCTACCTGAACAGAGCTAACTATCAATACGACGGCGTTCCGGACAAATGAAGTCCTAAGTGATGTCGTCACCCAAGACCACCTTTGGGCGGTCGGCGGTTGCGAGACTGCGTGAATGCAGAGTGTCCCCCATGACCATACAAAGGGCCAGGTGAATAACACCAGGAGGGTCTGTAAACAGCAGAGCCCGAAGGCGTACTCGCAGGATTCCGGGATTGGCCCGGTGTTTTTGGCCTGCTTAAGCGGAGACAGGAGAATATGGTGTGTCGAATACGGAAGGCCAGCGGCTGTCGGCTTGAGGATCTAAATGTAGTCCTGACGGAGTACACTGGTCTTGTCCTTCCGATCTCCTGAATGTTCATGTGCAGTTTTTTGGTCTGATCCGACGATGGGAACAGGATCTCCTTGGATCCAAACGCGACATCTCCCAATCCCCCTCAATGGTAATTTTGTATCAACGCCTCACTCATCCACCCCCCTCGCATCTCTTCCCATGACTCCTTCATCCCCGATATCCCCG
Organism: Ceratocystis ficicola; assembly: GCA_038407015.1. Taxonomy (NCBI): domain Eukaryota; kingdom Fungi; phylum Ascomycota; class Sordariomycetes; order Microascales; family Ceratocystidaceae; genus Ceratocystis; species Ceratocystis ficicola. The sequence continues at coordinate 370 of JAZBQP010000418.1, read as the reverse complement.
TCCATCTCGTCCTCACTCTCACCGTCAGCCTCCATCTCATCCACGTCCATGACGATTAGGCCCCCCTCTCCTGCTTCTCTAGCCACGAAAAACTCCGCCCATCTCTCTTCCTCCTCCCTCCGCTTCTGCTCGTCCATCTCCTCAGCTCTCTCTGCCTCTTCCTCCTCTCGTAGCCGCTCCTCTTCTCCATCCTCTCCTTCAACTCCGGTGTGACACTCCAGGACAGGCGTCTTTTCCATTTTTGGCCGTAGTTCCTCAAGGTTCCGACGTAATACCGAAGCTACAAAACTAGTTGCTTTCGGTTTGCTCAGTAACTTGTCTGTAAATCTTTTGGTCCATGGTCTTTTCAGTGCCTTGCATGTCCACCAGT
>JAZBQP010000417.1:0-16856 GCA_038407015.1 Ceratocystis ficicola | reverse complement strand
GGGAAGGAGCGGAGGAGTGTAGCAGGAGAAAGGGAAAGAAGAGGAACCAAAAGAGGAGGCTAAGAAAGATACCATATAGGAGAAGAGAGACACAGGGTGATTCTTGCACTGCACTGCGCTGTTATGTTGTGCTTCTATTCTCATGGCTAGCCTAATGGCACCTCCTATGATCAGGGCCGATCGTGATCTCTACCTTTCTGCGTAGAGGGGGAACTATGGCTGGAATGACGTCTAATGTGCCAGCTGATGTATTGGACTCCTTTGCAACATATGAGACCATGTTGCTGTGGTGACTAAACATCCATATAAGAGTTGCATTATAGGCACGTGACAAGCATTTGGTTGGCTCAAACTTGCACACCAGCGCTAGCCTGCTATTTATTGATAGCACAAAAATAGCGTATAACTAAGCGTTGCTTTTTCGCCTGGTTCACACCATCTTCTGCTGTCTTGAATCCTTATTTGATAGTCTGGCCGTGCTGCAACACTGTATTCCTTTTTTACAGATATCCTCCCCCAGTTTTAGCTTGAACTCTACCGAATCTGCTAGGAAATCCGCCTGCGAATGGCACTTGTGACTCCTAGGCTAGCCTCGTCTTTTGCTATAGCTGGTAGACGTGGTCGTTTCTCTTTCTATTTCGATACTACTCGACCTCTTTGATGGAATCACGGTAAGACGTGCGAACAGCTATCAATAATGAGCGACCTCGATAATCTGCGCACGGCATCGGTGTATCTCAACAACCAACTGCTGTCGCGAGGCTTGCTTCGTGATGGACGGAACATCAACTTCGATGACCCCGGCGACGATGACGAAACATTGGCCGAGACGATGAGCCGCATAATGGCTGTGCTGAACGACTTGATACTACGGCGAGACGTAAGCCAGATCATCTCTACATGGGCTTTTCTCGGATTGACAATACTAACATAACATAGCGCGACGCCGAACATCGAGAATCTCTAGCAGCCACACTACGAACCTTGCGTGCCGAAAATCTCCGGCAAACTAATGACATACAGCGCTTGGCCGATAAAATATCCGAAGCACAGCGCAAGACACACACTGCTGAGGCCGCCGAGGTCACTCTTCGCACCCAGCTTCGCAGCGTTGAGGCTACCCTGCGCGGACTAAAAGAAGAATTGGCCAGGGCCAAGTCAATGGTCAACCAGACACGCACTTCGTGTGCCACTGAGCTCCGACGACGCGACAAGCAGATCGACGCCTTGAAACGGCAATTTGGAGAGACAAACCGCACTCGAGGAACGGGAAAGACTGGTGCCGTGACTGTAATTTCTGTTACGGGCGAAATTGGAGAGGAGGCCCCCAAAGGGCCATCCAATGCTATCAACTCAGCGTCAACCACAGACGCCACATCAGCCTCGGCGCTACGAAATGAAACAAACGAGTTTCTGGCTGATTTGGCCAAGGACCTACGACAAGAAAATGCCGCCATATTGGGTCTCATTACACGCACTAGGGACTGTCTTGTCGAAATGACACGATGGGAGAAGCCCGAAGCGATCACCCCAGCATCAGAATCCGTCGTTGCTACGCAGCCAAACTGTGATGAGCTTGATGGAGACTTGGAAGGTGTTCTTGAGCACCTGCGCACCATCCTCACCAACCCTTCCTTTGTTCCAATTGAAGAAGTCGAGATACGCGAAGATGAGATTAGCCGTCTCCGTGAGGGCTGGGAGCGCATGGAGACGCGTTGGAGAGAAGCTGTGCATCTTATAGACGGTTGGAGACGGCGCATGGCCACCAGCGGCCGGCCAATCAACGAAGAAGAGCTCAAGATGGGCCTTAGATTAAGCCCAGTCCGAGTGAGACATGTCTCAGAAACATACAGGGCATCTGTAGATCTTGGCTTGGGGGATGACGCCGATGAGGACCCTGAGGACGACGATTTGCACGACTCGGATCACATTATGGACTCTGACTCCGACCATGACATAGACGAAGTCGAAAGAATCCCCACACCAATCCCCGGAAAGTCGTCACTACAGCTTGTGCCTGCACCCACATACGACGATGAGGTGATGAGTGGATCCGACGATGAAATATATGAAGACTACGATGACAACGAGGGGCCAAACGTTGAGATTCTGCAGCAATCAATAGCACACATCCCCGTCAATCCAGCGGCACATGACGATGTGTCTTATCGTCTGCTTACACCTGCCTGCCCATCGCCGCTCAAAGAGGTGCCATCCGCCGGAAATAGACAGAATGAGGCGGTGTCCAAGCCTATCCGCAAAGTTGTAGAGTTTTCAGAGATGATTGACGAACAAGAAGCCCCTTCACATGAAGATGATGATGAAGAGAGTATCCTGCCTATTAAGGTGCCGTCAAAGCCAATCATCAAGGATTCCCCGACACCAGGCCTTACCCCAGCACTGGCAATCAAGCCCTCTGCCAAGGCCGAGACAGTTTCCAAAGCGGCGCCAACGCGAAAGCCAGAAACACGAGCGACCACGAAAGCTTCAGCTACTCCTGCTCCTTCCCGAACCCCTGCTACAAGGCCTACAACAACTACAACAGCAGCCAAGACTCGTCGTGAGGCCGCTTCGAAGCACGTGCGTATTGAATCATCGGCTGACTCTACAGACGACGCAGCAAAAATAGCTCAACCACGAACCCGGCCTAGAACTCCCGCCACAAAGCCTAGACGTCCCATTTCCCTGATCAAGAATATACCAGCCCCAGCGGCAACCAAGACCAAGGATGTGGGCACAGTAGAAGATACAAAAACACCAGGGACACAGGCTCCACTAAGCCGTCAAAACTCAACAAAGACTCCAAAGCCACCGACTAAAACGTCTAGTGATAGGATAGGCGCCAAGCCTATTGGTAAGGCGACCACTGACAAGGCACCCAATATGGAAGTTAGGCCAGAAATTACACCTACCGAAAACATGCCTACAGCAGAAACACAAACAAAGACACTAGCTCCTAGGAATGAGACAAAGCCTAATTCCGAGCCTACACCACGGCCTGAAAGCGTGACTGCTCTCTCAGAAACTGATTCTATTCGCTCATTCGACTCCAAGAACTCAGGCATAATAAGGCCGACCCCGCGAAAGAGACGGGCTGGAGTCAACGGGACTCCCTGCGTTGGAAGCCCCTCGCGCCTTCCCCTGCCGCGCGACCCTGGCCCTCAGCAGTCCCCAATTACAATGGCCACCATCGCCGCCAAAATTGCTGCATCCGAACGCGAGGCTGATGCAGCTCGTGTTAGAGCTAAGCTTAAGGCGGCACGACTTGCTAAGACTACTACACCCAAACTGGTAGCACCTTCTTTGGCTTCTGTAGATCCGACTACTGAATTAGATGGCACACAGCCTGCGAATGCCGAGACTGTAGTCGAGGAGGACCCGGTTAAACGTGATGCGTTGGCAGCACCAGCAAGCGCGCGCCGCAAACGCAAGTCTAACCAGTTTGAGGAGGCTGTTGCTGACGATGGCGATGCCATTGACGTTGGCCCCATACACCAGAAGCATGTGCTACCACGCATCAAGACACGGGACCGACCCCCGCTGGCAAAGCGCAAGCGTGAGCGACGTACTAGCAAGGCGACAAACCGGCGGCGGAGCACACTGACTCCACTGGAGTTTGAAGTGCTGGTTTCATCGGGGTCAGGTGCGGCGGTGGGAGCTGGGTCAGGGGCAGAAGCAGGAGTTGGTTCCGAGGTGTGAATGGTAGAATGCATAGCGGAGCGAAAGCTGAAGAGAAGCTTTTTGCAACAAAGGTTTGGGATACATGATTTTTTTTCTTTTCTCATCTTTCCTCGTCATTTTTATCATCTCTTGGCTCTTTCTTGCCTTGGGGGTCATCCATATTGTCTATTTACACGCGATTTGGGTTTAAGACGAGAGGGACAATTTGTTTTAGCAACGAACGAGCTCATGAGTTTCTTGCAACTTTGTTTCTTTTTCATAATAGACTTTGAATATAATATCCGCCGCTCTTCTTCTTTTTACATGGGCATCTATGAGAAGACAGACAAGATCTAAGACTAAACAAACGAGAATTGCCTTTTAAGTACCCTTCGGGATGTGCCTATGTGTATGGTAAAAGCCTGTTGAGAGTTAGCTTTCCAGCTTCAATAACCACGTCTGGCTCAGCCTAAAAACCATTTTCCATCATTCGTAAAAACAAAAGTTCCTCATCACATCACACACGTTGAAGCGTAACTCTTTTTCTAACCTTCAAGACAACTCCACTACTGCACATCGGAAATGGCCAGATCGCTACATACAACCAGCTCTCCTTATTTATTACCTAACTAATTCATTCAAACCCGATATTTGTACTACTGGCCTAAACACAAGGCGCTTTTACGCCCTACATACATCCCTACATTCCATGTCGTCTGTAAGCTCAACTCTCCTATTAGTCTCTTTAAAATACATACGGAGTGAGTTTCTATGTACGTCCTCTTTGTACGTCTAACACCCCAGGCAGTCTCATAGAAGCCCATTTGCACAACAAAATCTTCATTGTGGCTAGCCAGTTTTAAGCCTAAAGTAATAGGATCGAAGATTTGAACCAAGCGTGGCTAGTTCTGTGCCAGAGACGTTATAGTATGTAGTTAGGGCGAAGAGATGTGCTTGAGAAGTTAGCAATCCTTCATTGCTGGCTTCTCAACATCAGCTTGCCGCTGCGTATCTCAAAGACAATAAAGCTACTAAGGCAATCCCAATGTTCGAGTATGTCGTGGCCATAAAACAGGGGGTTTTGCCCTTCGATGACCTTTTACATTCGACGTTCCAACACATTCTTGCAGGAGTACGTTTCTCGAAGATCTTTGGTTTTTGATGATTTAGTGATTGTAGTCTTGGCCCACATAGTGCGGATATTGCTATGGGCTACTTGGGGCTACTTCATTGTTTTCAGGACAGAGGGATAGATGTTGTTGTTGACTATGTTGATGATGCCCTCTTTGAATTCTGTGACCATCTGAACTTGTCCTTCCCGCCAACTATCACAGAGTATGTGGTCGTGATGGGAGAGCAGCTTGTTTTCAGATCTTGAGTTTTATTCTCTGCAACAGTTAACTGTCCTTGTTGATGATTTAGCACTACCCTTACTTGAAGGAAAAACTATCAGATCTATAACATGGAAAACTTGGATTTCACGGATATCGAAGCAGTGAAGGCTGCAATTGCGGTCGTAAAAGCTCATGCCGATGCCGAAAAGACGCGTGTCGACGCTGAAAAACGACTCGCTGCCGAAAAAGACCATCAGCTTGCCTAAAAAGACTCGAAAATTGCGGCCGCAAACGCTCTTGTCGACGCCGAAAGACAACTAGATGTCGAAAAGGACAATCCGCTTGCCGAGCAGAAGGCACAAATCGCGGAACAGAACGTTCTCAAGGCGAAGCTGTCCCTTCACGCATACATTTACTACCTCTACGCGCACTGCTTTCAAACCCTCAGAATAACCCTAAAAGGGCTGGAAACCACTGCCCTAGGCGCAATCTCTGTTCTCGGTCGCACCTGTCCTAGGAAGCTGCTGCCATGGCATGATTTTCCAGACCTTCACCAGCAACAATTCAGCGAGATCTCCAATGCCTTTGATAATAGGCTATTACTTTCGTCACTTCCAGAAATTTGTGGACTACAAAGTATGGCTCAGGAGTGGTCACATGGTAGTGAAAATGAATCCTCGATGTTCTGTTCCGTCATTATTGAAAGTCCGGTCGCCAAAATTGCCAAGACCTTGCTTCGAATTGTGTCAGAAGGAGTGGAGGAAGTTCAGTTTCGTCCAAACACGGCATATATCAAGAAGTTTCTTGAACAGCTGTAGGAATGCAAGATGAATGGCTCAGGTGATGAGAACTCAGAAGACGGATACTTGGATATTTCGAGCATTGGAGCTGATATTCTAGAGCCGGTGACTGTCGTATCTGTCTCTGCCTCGCGTGGTCGTAGACCCCCCCCCCCCCCCTAGATATCTCGAACGCGGCACGTAACCTAAAGCGGCCTGCCAACTCACCTGCAGATTCTGACGGAACGCGGCCGACCAAAGCCCAGTCACCTGAGCGCAAAATAAAGCCCGATGGCACATTCGTGAGAACAACAAACAAATCACCAAAGGTGAAAAACCTTCTTGTCATCGAACACAAGCCTGCGCATGTGTTCACACCAGATTTACTTCGTTCTGCGTTTGGAAATATTGTTGGTTCGGGCAGCAGAATATTTACCGAATCAACAGATCCTGGAGCAAGCCTACCGGCGTTTGGTGGCACCGAGAAAAAGGAAAGCCAAGAACACCCGGCTGGGTCTAAACTAGTCGCCAAGGCTTTAGTGCAGAGCAGGACGCTTGCAAGAAGCACGCAGCACATGTAGACTCGAACAACAATCCTAGCACATTTCGCCTTCCTTGACCCGAGTACTGCTCACAGCGATGTTTCTTTGGTCTGGCCAATGCAGGATATCTTGACCGATCATGTCTAAATGTCAATCTTCACCGCGCAAAGAGCCTGATTTCGGGTCGACTTCTGCCCCCGTCCACGAGAAGCACCAAATCTCACTGTCCCAACTTGTCGACATTGTCAAGGCCTAGCTCGACACCAACCTGGATTCTGATTGTGAAGTTCAACCCAATGAGTCTGGTCTACTTAGGATGCTCGTGATCACTATGCTTATTTTACCACCGAAGCTAGACTAAAACAAAACTGAAGAGAAAGCTAGACAAGCTACACAGCATGTCCTTTGACAGTGATGTTGCCAAACTAGATAACTACTGTGAAGATTCAACTATTGAAGCACGTGGTGTGGCGGGCTTCACTAAGTGCAAGAGAATATTGGTTACGGTAAAAAAATACTTTCAATTGAATCTAAATTGTAAAGAAAATGAAGAGAAACTGCGAAGCTAGAAACCCTGTGTGCATGTGGAGGGCAGCACAAATGATGTAATCGGAGAAGTGTGTCTCAAGGCTAAGACGAGGATCCTCTGTAGTGCTGGGGCAATGATTCCGGGTCACAATTTTTTGCCTTTTTGCAGTATTTCGACGCTACGGCACGTGGAGTCCCATCAAAACTGCCTATACAATAACAGGCTTTCACATGTTTGCAACAGTTCGAATACTCTTCTCTGGCAAAGATTCCAGCGTTGGTACTGACTTCAGCATCAGAAGTCTCAGCAGCAGGCAGCGCAATAGCAGAGCCGGCAAGGGCGAGGAGGAAAGCAACGGTCCAGGATTTCATTTTCTCAGCTGAAGTATTGGTAGAAATGAAGTTGAGACTTGTGAAGACGAGAAGATCGGAAAGGAGTATGAAGTAGAAATGGAGTTTCAAAGGACGGTAGGTAAAGGTAAGTGTGTTTTAGGATTGAAGAAGTGTTGAAGATGTAGAGAAGTAGAACAAAGACAGATTATCATGGAGGGAGGAAGGGTCTTATATACATGCCTGAATACATTCTTGAGCAGAGCTTGGTCGGGCATGTAAAGCCATTGATACTCCTACATCACCGAAACTCACACGGGCAATGAGCCGCAAAGCAGACAAAGGCCTGTGTGTAGGTTTCCAGAAACTTTTCTGTTTTGAGCCATAAAACATGCATGTTATAGTACTTGTGGAAGTAATGGATTACGTACTAGTTTGTACATCCATGTGTCCTTTGCTCAAAAGTTAGCAATAGACATGAAGAGGACGTATTGAATGTTCTAGAATGAAGAGAAAGCGGAATGAGTGATTGTTGTCTATTTGATTCTGGCTTGAAGAGCGGATCTCGACCGATTCATACATTCATCACTACTTTGTCTGTTCAGGGCTAATAGATGGCCGAGTCCGATTGAGCTAATGCTGATGAGGAATAGTGTTGCATGGTCTTGACCAGGGGAACAATGTCAATATCGTTAAAAATGAACGGCTCGCACCGCTAGCGTTAGTCGCAGTTTATCAATATCTTCAAAATAGTCATCGCAATAAAAACACAACAAACTATTAAATCAACCTAAATCACTCGCTGTATCCTTCCCTATGTGAACTGCTACGTGACAAGTTCTTGAACCATGACCAGGCTTGCCACAGACACCGACACCGCAATGCTAAATCTCCAGTCTAAGCGGACTTTGCCAACCACCACTTCTCGATGATATGGCCACTATCTATGCATCCACATCCATGTGATACAAAGCCTAATAATCTTATTCTCATCACCTCACAATATCTTTCGAATTTAGTGAAGTCGTGACTTTCGTAGCCATTGAGGATTAAGAGACGACAACGACCATTTGATTGCTTGGCTGTGTAGGGATCATCAAAGCGCTTGAGCTACTTGGGGCCAGTCTCGTAATCGGTCCAGCCATTTGGGTTGTCGCAATGACCAAATGACCCAGGAGGTCGCATTCTCAGTACGAGGCGGCGAGGTGATTTTGGCCTGCATTGACTATAAACGGAGGGATCGCACGGCCATCTACATCAATCGCGGGATGGACTATGTTCCGTGTCTTGTTCATGGGCCGCACTAACTTTGGCTTCCCTCGGCTATTTATGCCTGTAACAACTATTCCGTTCCGGATTGAGCTTGTCATAAAACTAGCATCGTTGACATTGTAGAAATCATCGAACTGTAAGCCACACTTTGCAACTTTGATCCCCATAAGCTTAAACAAGCTACGGATAATGGCTAGATCTTCTCTTTGAAAATTATATTTCATCAATTACAGCAGCCATGTAGAAGCTGTATCTCTTGGTGATTCACTTGAAAACGACAAAGGACTCTTTTTAGATAGGACTATGCTTTAAAATTTATGTACCTGAGGGTGAAGTCTAAGAAGACAAAAGAGAAATGTCAGTCACCCAGGTTAGGATTACCAGTATATTTGACCCTGATCCGGCTCGGCTGAGCGTTAGGCTTAGCATCAGACACATTCAACACCAATCAATCTCTCATTTTCTTTCTTCTCTTCACTTTAGGACATTCAGTACGTCTCTCGCATCACGGACTTTGAGCCCACTACATGGTAGACTAAGCGAGGCTAGCGTAGCATCTTGGCGCTGTTCCTCATCCAAGCTACCATCACTTTCCACTACCTTTTGAAGCCAGGACAGCATCCCAAGCTAATGGTTAGTATACCCGCAACAGAAGCCACAATGCCAGGGCTGTAGGCTTCCTCGATTCTCCTTGATAGCAATTACTTTTGTAGTATTCATGAGCTACATGAACAATAATAGCAATTTTGCCAAGACAATTTGAGGTGACGGGCCGTTCTGTGTCTAGTTCCCTTATCTCATTCGGGAACACTTCTCTCAATGCCTGCCCTTGACTTCGAGATTGCAAAAGCCTTGGCAGTATTCCAAGGATCAAATCGATAACATCTTCTGGTAGGGTTATTGTGACATTCAAAAAAGAGAATCGCTGTATGGGGTGCTGCTACTTGAACTTTTGATGTCCTGCCGCTCTGTACTAGTAATTGCATTACAATCACCGCTGACTTTGGAGGCTGTCATTTCTAAATAGCCTAAGTGTTTCCTTGAAGCCTTCTAGGTAGGCTGTATCCATATCGCAAGGTCGCGGCAGGCTAATGTTGACAGGCTGCACGAATCTCGCATGTAGAAAAGATTGCAGGCAAGTCACATCTGGCAGGGGGGTAGGATCCCGCGGAACTTGTGGATGCTACGTATTACTAATGATTAATTATATCTCGATTCCTTTATTCTTCTTACTCAATCTGAAGAGCTCCAAGCTTAGGGATAGTCAGCCCCCTGGGCAGAATTGTCACATCTAGTAATTATGCCTCATGACACGAGACTAAGACACAGGTCTTTTTAGCTACAGCCAGTAATGCTACAATGTGCTCAGTGACGGTCGCTTTGACTCGCATCGAGTGCTTTCGTTGCAAAGGGCATCATTAGGGTGCATGGCATAGTGTGATAGATTGACAAAAGGGCCGTGGTGAAGGAGGAGACGAAGCATCGCAAATGCAAGTGGAGGCTAATAGTTACCGCGTGAGTGAATCCTTTCAACACTTATTTCAACATACTAAAAAGCTAGTGATTGGCTGTTAGGCAGATGCACTATCTTGCATCCGGATCTATGACCCGTTGATTTGATATCATCTATCTCCTTCAGTCTTTGCGATACAGAGCTTTTGATCGGGGCGAGAGGCCACATTGGGGATAGTCACGTAGTCACAGGTCCCTACTGCACACTGGCACATCCATGTTATAGCACACGAGGAGCAATGCTTCCACCCTGCCTGGAATCGGCACATCATTATTGCGAATTAAGGCGCGTGCTGACACCGCATTATTATTGTCAGCCATCTGTTAAATAGATAGCTCAAGAATTACAAATTTAAATTCGCCGTATTACGCCGAGTTCGCATTTTCCCTTCAGCGCTACATATGCGCCATATCATGCTCGACTAACAACAGGATGTTGCTTGAGGTTATCATGTAGAAGAAAGGCGAATGGCAATCGCATGTAAGTCTTAGGTTGGTGATGATAGTTGCACAGTACCATGGGTTACATCACAGTGACCACTCATGTAGTCTTGGCTTGGACGAATAAAACATCGTTTAAACGGGATCTCCGCGTACTTCGTATCGCAAAAGCTACTCCTGCTCCTTAGAAATGACGCCTGACTAGCTAAATGTGTAGCACAAATATAGCCGAGTAAAAGTGCAGACCCCCCGAAAAATGGAGTTAACAAGGATTAAGACAACATGATTAATTGGTCAATTTGATGTGGACATCCTAACTCTACTCTGAACAACTCGGGTAAGCTGGCCCTCAACCCATATATGCGGTGGTAAGTGATGCATGGGAGATGGAGCTTACTGATGATGAGGTAGATACATTAGCATGCGGCTTATAGTTCTGCCGAGGGCAGCAAAGAAAGTCACCACAGCCCTTAACATCCGGGTAATAATGCTCTTAGTAAGCCCTGTTATGATTGCAAAATTATAGTGAGTAGACCCTATGAAAGAGTGACGAGATTTCATTGAGCCCGTCATAGATGGGGAGGAGTTCAGCAAGGCCCTGAAAAATGGAAGGCTTCCAAGGATTGTGGACTAGGAAAACTCGAGATGGTTTCCAGGGCATTGAGATTACAGCAAGGCAATTCTCGCCACACTCCTATCTTGAGAATTTACGAACCATGAGTTTATCTAGTCTTTAGATTAGCTAGTTGTTCCATTTTCTCTTGAATGTGAAATCTCCATTTCTCTTTACACCTGTGAAGACCCAGCTGTGTACTCAGACCACAACACCCACCTCAGTATTCATGTGATTGAGTCGTGCGTGGTAAGCCCCCTGAAGTCATAGAGTCCTTGAAATCACATCTTCTTTTGCATCCAGTTTTGGCCAGCTGGTCCACTGCTTTGTTGCCCACGGCCCAACGTGTCCTGCTAGGACGTTTTTCCAGTGCTAGGATGCAGTGTTTCTAATCCACTTTGAACTGTGAGGCGCCCAGCTTCTGTACTCCTTGACCGATCGACTTCACCATCCCCAGATTGTCGACACACAGGTTTAGACCCTCTACTTAGGTCAGAGTTTTATCAAGTCTTTGATTGTGTATATTTTTCAACCAATATCAAGAAAGACAAAAGGCTACCGAAGCCGTGATAGAAACAGAATAGAATTTGAGAACGGTGTCGTTCTGTGAGAAAGCCTTTGCATGTCAGGATCTACGAGTGTGAGCGAGATCTTGAAAAGCACACAGCATGGTCCACAAGCAAGAAGACAACTTTTTAACACATGTACAGCCGGAAAGGCTCTATTACACCACTACAACAAAAGAAATGAATTTAAACTTTTCGGTGCTAAATCCTGCGACTATCATTGAATCATCCTCACAAGTCTGTGCATTCTGTCTATTCTTATTGTTCTCAGACCTGAGGAGGGCTGCCTTGTGCATTATTTATTGTCTTCACCCCTTTGTCAATTTTGTCTACGGCACTATGACAGACGTCTTCGGGTTTGATGGTGGTTGGAGTGACATGTAATTAGTGGCATGTAACACTCAGACGCAAGGGACAGTTTTGACAGCTGATGATCCAATGCTTTTGAATTCTCAAAGATGAGTCGCAAGAATTTGCCTTGAAAGTGGTCAAGTCAAAAAGGCCATCGGCGTGGTGTTGAATGTTGTTAGAACAGAAGAAAAGGTTCTAGAAGCCAATGACCCCTTGATTTTAGCATCCTTACATGAGCTTGCTGATGCATATCTTGATGACGGCCGAATCGAGCGCACCATTCCGATGTTTGAGAACATGCTTGAGATGGAAGAGAAATCTCCAGCAGTTGATGACCCTTCGCTTCTATCATCTCAATATGAGCTTGCAAGAGTCTATTTCGACAGCGGCAAAGTCAGAAAGGCGGTTTCGATGCTGGAGCATGTGGTCAAAGTGGAAAAGAGGGTTCTACCACCTGACGACCTTTCACCTGTGACAACTCGACGCTATCTCATAAGAGCATATCATCGCAATGGTCAGGTCGAAAAGGCGGTTTTGGAATTTGGGCGAGTGGCTACAGTAGAGACGAAATATTTAGCAGCTAATGACCCCTCACTTCTGGAATCCCAGCCTGAGCTTGCCACTGTGTATCTCAAGAATAGCCAGATCCAGAAGGCAACTTCGATGTTTGAGAATGTGGCGGCCATGAAAGAAAGAGACTTGGCGGCTCATGACGTTCCGCTTCTCACATCGCAGCCTTATCTTGCGGTAGCATATGATGCTGGCGACCGTGATCAATGTGCATTCCGGCTTCTTGAACATGTTGTTGAGATACAGTAGGACTCATTGAGAAGCTGGTGTCCGTGTAGAATGCGGTCAGCGGACTTACTTGAAAGATGTCATTGCTCATGTGACCAAGGTTGAATTGTTTGCTACCTTTGAAAATGTCTTTTCTTTTGTTTTTACAGAAAGCAATATTGAAGAGGGATTCAGAAGGGCCGTTTTAGTACCTCATGACCCTCAGGCAGTCTTGTTGAAGCTGGATGTCCAGTTACGGACTCCAATACTGACCGGCCCTCTTCTAGAAGGGACTGATGCTTGGTCTCTTTGACGTCACTCGACCCGACAAAAGCCCTCTCACAGTCTGCCCATATCAAGAATCAAATTGCTCATCAACAGGCAAGCTCTTCGATCCCATTTATGAAGCTGCCGAACAACTTGCAGAGGAAACAGGCAACATTGCAAGAGGTAGTGTGTGCTTTTGCGTGAGAAGAACAAGTCACTATGAGCAACAAGTATGACGCTCGGAAAACATCGGGGAGCCAAAAAGACACATGGAGGAGGAGTCCTTACTGTAGAGAATGATTGGTCCTTGTTTATTATGTAAAGTTGATGGAGAGTTGACTGCTCCTTTTGTGGTAGGTACATCGTCTTGTCACTTTCCCGGCCCGGAAGTCTGCTTCAACATTGGGCGAGCGGCACGTGATCGTAGGTTAGGATATAGGGGGTCTTAAGGTTAGGGGCACAACAAAGATTAGTTGATTGTCTGAGATGGCACCACGCACCATGTGAACTTGGCAAATAGAAGAGAGTAACATTCTCCGACTGCCGCTGTTTACGCTCGAAATATGAGTATTTAAGGTTAGATACAGTGTGGGAGATATAGACGGAATAAATACAGCACGGCTACTAAGCACAGGACACATGCTATGTCTTCATCTCTATTGCTGTGACTGTGACCAAGCAACTTCGCGAGATCAACATGCTACCCTTGAAATCGATCACCGGTTAGTTTGAGCTCAGTTCAGGATCTTGCTACAACTTGCTGGACTGTAGCTGGCTAAAGGCAAAGGTTGAGCACAAGCAATTCTAAATTTAAACCAAATCAATCCAATGTTTCAACATCAAGTAATTCTTGGATGGTCATGTATGAATTAATGTTAGTAGCGTAGCTTGACTAAAGAATTTGTCGGAAATGTAGCTCAGAAGGCTAGAATTGATATTCATTGCCAATCTTGTTCTAGTTTCAACGTCTGTTGTTCTCCAGATATTGGCACTACGTCACGGGAGCCTGGGAGGGTGCACCGTCGTCGCGAGTGCACATGCAAGCAGATCCTTCGTAATAATAGTCTACGCCCTCATTCCCACCAGAGCCGGTAGCAACATCAGGTTGAGCGCTGCCAACATTTTGGACCTCAGTAGGAGCTGCCAGAGCACTGGCGGCAAAGGCGAGAAGTAGGGTAACAGTCCAGCGTTGCATGATTGTCAAGTGATAGTTTCTGGATAAATTTTTGTAGAGGGGGCTTTGCAACGGCAAAGATGTTGTAGCAAGCTTAAGGATTGAGGAAGAAAAGAGCGGTGAGATGGCTCGAGAAGAGGCTGTGAGCGAAGTCGAGGTATGAGAAGTGTGAAGTTGATATTCTGAAGAAAGAAGAAAGGGATACCAATGTTGCGAAGTGAGGCACCCTTATATACTTGTCTGAACGTCTCTCAAGCACGTCTAAGCACAGTGAATCGCATTACTAATCCCACAACATTGAAGCTACATCAGCATCGAGACTTCGAACGAGGGTCACGAAATCAAGAATATCACACATCTCAAACGATGTATAGCAACTATGTTCACCTCGGCAACGAGGCACACGACAACATAGTTGCTAAAGCTGTCATGTTATCTCTATGAGTTGAATGTTTGTCAAGTCTTTGGAAGAGTGGACATTCAAATATACCGACCTCCTGTCGTAGCTCAGCTTTTGATGCAGCCAGCGGAGGACGAGGACCACCAACCTTGTCTTCCCTAGAAGCCCTTGAATCTACCCTTCCTGTTTTCTCGCCTGGCCCGAGAACAAGTCCTTTTTCCCTTTTTTTCATTATGCTATTTAATTATTTTGTAGCTCCAAAGCCATCTTCTTCCATAATGCCGTCAACCCATTCTTACATAGCGCGGCCTAATGTTGACCGATAGGTTGAGTTTGCTGTTCTGGAAGGAGACTGATCATCTATCCTTTCCACGCAGTGGAGTCGAAAGGGAGGCGAGGAGCCTCATGAATGCAGATTTGACTTAAATGTGACCAAAGGTTTCTGAATGGCGAGAGCAAGCTTCACAGAACTAGCAAGAGCTTTGCGTTGAGTGCGCCGTCCAGTCATTCTACTCTCCGGTGTATTTTCAGCCAATGTTGCAGAGAGCAGCAGCCTTTTGGATACCGTCGGTAAAAGGCAATCTAATCATCGATAACTGTGAGAATACCGGTGACTGTACTCAAACCCCTTCTGTCTGCAAAGATGGTGTGGATTCGGTCGTCTTGGTAATGTCTGGTTTCTATTCTCCATCTATCGAAGGATGCGGTCTGTCACATGGTATGAGGGTTCGTGTTAAATTGGTCCTTGAATTTTATGTTAAGCTAAATGAAAATTCTGTTGACTCCTCTTTCCATTTATGCTCTCCCACTTCTTCTCAGATAAGACACCTTTCTTATCTGTTTACCCGAACCTTATCCGGAGCCCCCGTGGAAGTTTTCTCAACAGTTCGACTCAGGCCAGGGCGGTGTAGCACTTGCCATGGCTTAGTCATCTCCATTCTGCCACTGTCATGGACCCATTCGGTAGAACATCGGGTAAGCTCACAACAACCAATACTTTGTGGGCTGACTTGGTCAGGAATGGAAAACCTAGTCCTGAACTAACACAGCACATAAAATTAAACAAACAAGGATCAGTTCACAGCACTACTGAATGGGGTGGGTTCCCCACAACACACGTCAATAGGAGCATCGTACGTGATGTATAAAGGGACTTGGGGCTCCCTCCTTGATAAATTGCAAAAAGGATTCATCTCATGACAAGCCAATTACATTAGTTGATTGAGCACCAAGTTTTATTTTTCACACATCGTGTTCCACATACTTACGTGGTGATGTTTCTTGAAGAGCTAGAATTCCCACAAAAATGTACTAATTAGGATTAGGAGAACGGCGAAACAAAAAGCCGAAAAAGTCATGTGCGTCTTGAGCAAACACATCAACAGTGTTGTGACACCCGTTCTCATGAAAAAGGCAATTTCTTCCCACTTCACACGTCTCCATCTAGACATTGCCATTTACCCTCTCATGATTTGACTGAGTGATTAGTCATCAAGAAATAGAGCCTTGCAATTTTACTCTTCTACTTCGCTTTGTTTGATTCCTCTCTTATGTTAACCCTGCCTACTATTACGCACCGTTATAATCTTGCTTTCAGAATCCCTGTAAGTAATGTCTAAACTTTGGTGCTGCACATGCTTTATGCAGACTTTATCATTGCGGTAGAACTGAGTAAGAAGCAGCCTAAGCTTTTAAACATGGCTACTCACGTAGCTAGGGACCTTGCTTTTAGTCAGGTCGCAAACCTTGCCTCATTCGAAGACGTTCGTCGATACGCAAACTGGCCTGAGGATGTCCAAGCTCCATCGTTTTTCGCTCGATTGCCCCAAGATTTAGTCAAATCAAGCATCCGGGGCATGTCTCTTTTTCTTATTCAATCAACCGCTGAAAAGTCCCCAAAATTGAAAAAACAACTCGATGAACTCAGCCAAAACTGTGAGAACGTCAATCTAGACGACTTCAAAGTGCACCTTTCCTTGAAAAGCGGCTTCGATGTGTGGGTTGATGGCAGTGCTATTTCGGATGATACTGTCAACAACATCATGATTCCTGAGGTCAAGCGAATTATTCGTGAAGCCCAAAAACAGGCGAAGAAACATTCTACCAAGACCTTTCACACAATCGAAACGGAGATAGAACGAGCATTCAAAATTCCCGAAAAGGCCCATCCTAGATATGGATATCCCAGTCAGAGCCTTTGTGATCATTTGACAGCACATCACGAAAGCTTCAAACTATCCGGCATGGAGTACCTATCCCCTTACACGTCAATCGTTGCACCATCAGGCACAGGAAAATCATATACTGTTT
>JAZBQP010000416.1:0-16988 GCA_038407015.1 Ceratocystis ficicola | reverse complement strand
TTTGTTTTTTTTTTTGTTCATTCCTTACTCCCCCCTTCTCCCTTCTTTTATTCTGGGCTTCTCTTTTCTCTTCTTACATAGTAATCAATAGTTTGCAAACATGTCCTTGATTAATTCCGTGACCTGGGCCGTGACTTCATTTATTCCCATCTATTTCACGAGAGTCATGCACAATGTAAAAAAAAAAAGTGCTATAGACTTGGTATATCATCAGCACATCACAGGCGTTTCCCTGTTCCCCATCCTTCTCTTTGCGAGATCAACAGTAAGTAGCAAGTCTACCCATCGACTCACCTGTCAACTATCAAAATTTCAGACTACGAGACTAAACGGACAAAAGAAGAAGATGACGTGTCGCGGTAACAATGAAAAGAAACCAGAAACGAAGCAGCGGCTCAGCATGTAGATAGATCTGTCTTTTTTTTCTTTTGTTCTCAACAAATCATACCCATTTAACCCTGGAACTCGGGTACCTTGTTCTCCTCCCACTTGCCAGGAACCAGAGCCAGAGGAACAATGCCACTGACGTGCATCTCAGGGCCGAAGATGTGAGCATTCAGGCCCAGCTCCTGGGTAGCGGACTTCATGTTCTTCAGACCTTCCTGGTAGTTAGGGCCGGCACGGCGGACCCAGATCTGAACATTGTGCTCCTTTAGTTTAGGAGCAAAGTCGCGCAAAGCACGAATGACACCCTTGAAAGTAGAGGCAACGTTGGTGAAGTTGGCGATACCACCTAAATCATTAAGTTAGCAATTAATGGGCTTGGAATCAAGAATGAGGGGATAATAGTAGCATACCGCCAATGAACAGGACCTTGCCCTTGTCGCTCTGGGGAGCACGTAGCATAAGATCCAAGACTGTCCGGGTGTAGTGGTAGGTCTGAGACTCGGTGGGAGCACCAGAGTACTCACCGTAGTTGGCCACTATTTATGTTTGTTAGAGTGGATCTCCGAAGACTGAGCGATCATAATCAGGAGTACTTACGTTCGTCAGCGAAGCCGCAAGAGGCAATGGCATCGGCATACACGACTGAAGCACCACCACCAGCAACTAGCGTCCAGATACGACCAGAGGAGTTCAAGACAGTTAGCTTCAGTGAAGCACCAGTCTTAGCATCAAGGTCAGCAATGTAGGCTTCCTCCTTTGTAAGCTCACGACCGAAAGGAGCAGGGAACTCCATGGGGGGGCCAGCGTCAATGTTGACCTTCTCGCCGTTGGCAGAAGCGACGGCAGTCATGCCCAAAGCAGCAGGAGAGCGGGCAATGGCCCACTTGACACCGCACTCGTGGTCGGCAGTGGAGTCTAGCTTAGCAGCCATGTCTAGGAAGTGGACGGAGCCAGCAGTGAAGTCCTCATTGGGAATAACAACCAGAGGGTTGATCTCAAGGTAAGTGAATTGGCAGTCAACGTAGACAGCGTAAAGTCTGCTGATAAAGTCGACCACTAGGATGGGGTTAGTAATAGTCAACTAAGACATGTGTTTGTTGTTAAGAGACTTACGAATGTTGTGCAAGCCCGACGGAACCTTCTTCAACAGAGTACTAGCAATCTCCTCGTTGGAGGGGTACTCAGCAAGATCAACAGGGATAAGAATTTTCTCGGCCTTAGCATCGACATCACCAACATCAACACCGCCCTCGTGGGTGAACAGAATCCAGTCGCCCTACAAGAAGTTGTTAGTTTCTAGAAGCTTTAGAAGATTTGGGTGTTTTCGAAGATTTTCGATCATGCCCAAGCGCATTGTCATTACAGCGCCACGAATCATGCGCCGTTCATAAGGCTTCCTACAACGGCTAAAGAGTAGCATGAGAGGCGGAGGGCATGCCTCAAGGTCAAGGTTCATGCAACTGAATAAGGAAGTCATTTCACTTGAAATAGAAGGTAGTTGTTGGTTCGGCGATCTGCAAATGGGTGTCTTGGGTCTAGCAAATTGTCTAGACAGGACTAAGAATGCCTTGGAAAGCTCTAGACTTACATCACGGACGGACATGATGTTGATGTAGTACTCGGTCTCCTGAGCGTGAGGAACAAAAGGCTCAACCTATGGATTGTACGATAATTAGCCATCTGTTTTGACGTTTTTTGTTGTTGATTTTGTCATCGGTTTCTACAGCATACCAGGAAATATCTGAGAACGCCGGAAGTATGCTCAACGACCTGCTCCTTTCCGGCACGAGCGGCAACCCACTCGCGGGCCTCAGCCCAGGTCTTGTTGAGGGCTAGAAGACCGCTCTTGCCTCTCCGCTTGATCAGCTGATCGGGCTTCGCAACGAATTTGGCACCGGGGGCCAGTAGCCAAGGGTAGGTGGCCTCGGCAGTGTCCAGGATGCCTTCAACATTCTGGCCCTCGGGGAAGTGAAGGCTGGCGAGCTTGGAGGGAGGGTTGTGAGTGGTGGGAGCGGGAAGAGGACTAGGCTTAATCACGGGAGCGCGGGTCAGGTGGTAGTTGACGATGGCCTTGCCATCAGCCTCGAAGATCGACTTGGCTGACATTTTGAGGATGTGTGAGTGAGTTGGTCGGTAATGAGTGACGGACCAGGAGGGGCGAGACAGGAAAAAAAGAAGAAAAAGAAGAGGATAAAAGAAACAGCTAGAAATAATAAGCAGAGCAAAACGGTTAGCTTCCTTCTCTCTACAGACTTGTACAGTCAAAATTCAATTAGGGCAAGAGAAACAGCAAACGAAGGGGATGAGGGAGGGGCAAGGATTGACACGTACAAACGCAATGACGGGATAACAGGGCAATTGCGAATTGTAGAAAACAGGAAGTGGTGCTGAATTTGATCAGTTGGACTGGCGGCTAGGGAAGAACAAGGAAGTAAGAAGAGCAAGCTGGCAGTGGTATTTGCGAGGTCGGGGCGGGTCTTGTGAATATTTCAAGAAACATGGCACATCTTGCTTGTGAGCAAGAGGCTGAAGCACGAGTTGGCGGGGGTGTGCAGTGAAGAGGAGGGGGGAGGGGCACTAAACAGGGGAGTGGTGGCCTAAGGGCTTCGTGCTGAAAGTATGCGATCCAGCGGAAAAATAAGGGAGAGAGCGTTCATCTAGGCTCCATTTCACTGGCAACTGCAAAGTTCTTCTGTATAGACAACAAGGGCAGGAACGAGAACCCAACAAATATCAGGCGGGGACGGCAAGTTGTTAGGCAAGTAAATTCGTGTGCTTACATTATTCAATGTCTTGTCCAAAGAAACAAAAGGGCATGAACTACCGTCTCAAAGGTGGGCTCAAAGGAAAGGTTGTGAAGAAAAAGGGAAGTTAGAATGAAAGATAAGAAAGACAGTGGCAAGATGAAAAAGGGTTGTTTCTCAAACAATAGAAGAATCTAATGGAAGCTAGGCTAGATAGAACCTAGGTGTGTGTATTGCCTTGCTGGAACTCGGGGCTGGTTTAGCTGACATCAACCACAAACGCGGACAAAGGCGGACTGGACTCTCTGAACAAAAACTGGGGAAACTAGAGCCCCATCAGCCTCCCCTAGTTCGACCTGGGTGGATGCAAAGTGAAAGGGAAACAACAAAACAACACAACACAACACAACACAACACATACAACACAAACAACAAAGAACAGGCAGGTTGTGAGCCAAACATGTCAAACAGGGCAGGAGGATTGGAAGGGGTGGGGGAGAAGGATCAGAGTGGACGACCCCACTCGGTCTGGTGGTACAGTGCGTGAAAACGCAGCCAGACATGGGGTGGGTGGACCAGCTGTTGAGCTTGAGAAAGGGCAAAAAGGGCAACAAGAAGGCTACAACAACTTCCAAGTACGATTAACTGTAGCTGCTGCTACAAACTTTGACACGAAAATAAAACACATACTGTCACCCATAGTTTCGTTGCGCAGATGACTTCTTGTACTCGTAAGATAAAGAGTCATTGGCTCTCTATGATGCTGCTGGCTGTGGTGAAAGCAACGTGCCGCCAAGCCCCTGGTTTAGTGTGGGCTTACCTGTCTTTCAATGGGCTCTCAACGGAAAGTGCAAGCGCAATTTTTCACTAGCTCAGGGCTAGACTGTTGGGGACTTGTTTCCGCCAAAATGAGAAACTGCAGCGACGACAAAGTAGCTGCTAATTCTTTTTGTCTAAAACTTGGTAGCCTAAAGCATAATATTGATACGCCACCAACACTAAGCAGCCACACAATGCTAGCAATTTCTCCTCTCTAAGTATGTTGAGCTGAGCGGCCGCCGAATTTTGCCCTGGCGGACTTTTGGTGGGGAATCGCCATGAGTCGGTACGAACATCATACACATGCACTTGCATGCACAACTACGCTCACATCTCCTCACGTTTCAACAACTTCGACCTGAAGCTCTCATCCATTTAAAACGGCAGCCACACAAGCTAAAACATGAATCAGCTAGCGCGGATGTCCGTCCAATTAGGGCCTTTGTCTTTATCTTGGTGTTTGGCCTCTTACAAGTGTTTGCACCTTCCTAATCCAATTCCGTGTCATCACAGCACACCAAGACTTAGTAATACTTACCGAAGGTCACAATCTACACCAAAAAAAATCCGCCCCATGAGGGGGGGTCCCTCAATGCTCAGAACATCCATCTCACATGTGCACCCTTTTGCCTCGGCTCACTTGGCTACCGGAAAACACACGAAAGCCATTCTCATGACAACACACTTGCTTTCAGGGCTAAGCGCAACTTTCCCTCTATGCAATATTTGCAAGCTGTGGCTGGCTGTTCAATTATAGATGCACACACAGCCTCGAACTGCCGGCGCTAGTACTTCAATGCCAAAGTCAGTCTGCTAACATCAAGTATAATGTAATACAGTAAAGGCACGTAATACACTAAAATACGAATGGGTAAAGAAGCTCCTACTCTTGTTGTCCAATAGATGGCTGGTTCCGTTGGGGATGCGTGGTCTGAGACTTTGCCCAGGCTCCTTCCTTATCAAGTACACAGAGGTTGTCGTATGAAAACCCGCAAATAGCAAATGCTGACTTGAGGCCTGTACCAAAGGAAAAACGGAACCAAAAAACGTATCACAACTGTCAGATTCTGGGAATCTAACAGTATTCGCTACTTGAAGGCTGGTCACCTGCACGCGCAGTACATGCTTCCTGCATTCGGCGATTTTAGGTAATTGCATCTAATCGCCATTAGTTTATCTGACCAACTGGCGATAGTTGATTTGCTTCCTTTGAGCTCGGACTTTGCACATTTCACATCAGCTCAATCACCACAACACATTCACATGCGAAAGGGACAGTCATTCATGTGAGCCAAATCACGCCCCTTTGTTGGCGATAGGCTGGCCAAGGCCCTAGGAAAAACCCGCAGTAAACAGAAACACAGAAACAACCTGCTGCCCCACCATAGTTACATCCCTTTTCGGGGTGGAAAATGGCACCTCAACTTGTTTGCTGATTCATTGAGAGCCAAGTAGGCAAGCCCAGGGCTCAAGGTCTTCACACCCCACAAGCTAACCTTGTACACAGTGCCAACTCTGGCCGCCCCAGTCGTCACACACCCCGGCCACAAAATCCCAAATGTGTACTCCTCTACCGCCCCTCCATCGATACGGATGCCCCTCTTTACGCAAGTCCAGCACCAGCCCAGCCTAATTATCTCGCTATCCAGAAAAGGCCATTGCTAAAAGGAAAGCCTAGACTGTCGGTGTGCTTCAATTGCCTTGTTTTCCAGTGGACGTTGGTGTTAACTTACAGACGGTCTTAGAAATTATTGAGTTCTCCCAGTCCCCAACTTCCTCCCAACATCTTTCAGATTCTCCCACTTTCTCTCATTTGTTTTTGTCCACTCTTCTTCTTCTTCTGTTTTCGCTGTTCTACTTAGTATATTCATTTCACGCTGCCTGCTGCTCTTCCATTACTGTGCAAGTGTCGAGACTCTCTTGAATTGCTACTTGAGTACGTCTTTGCGTTCAATTGTACACCAACTCGAAAGCTCTTCTTTGCTATTTGCTGCAAGCCAACACTACGCTTATTGAAAGCCTAAGACCGGAAAATATAGAAGGTAAAAAGAAACTCCAGCGCCCTACCCACCAAGGCCCATCCATTGCAAACTGATAGCGTGTAATTAGGCAAGAGCAGAGGTGTTGTTGCGAGCTCGGCGTCCAAAGTCACCACAATCCAGCCCTTTTTTCCACCTAAGCTATTTGGCTTCTACTAGTTTTTGCTGTTTGCTCCTCACATTTTAACAGTCTAGCAAGCAATTGCTCGTCTGCCCACCCTACCGCCTAACTTTCCTCTCTTCTTCCCTCCCTCCCGACCTTTTTCGTCCTCCGATATCCTCTTTTCCCCCTTCTTCTATCCTTCTCGTCTCATTGTTCTTCAAGAGGAACTCAAAGCTTACCATTTCCCCTTCTTTTTTATCTTGCACAGGTCCCCCCGCCTTTCTCGTCTCGAGCCTCATCAAACAACCCCCTCGACTTAAACTAATCACTACAACCACCACAACAATCCTCCAAGATGGTTGCCACCGCTGGCGGTCCGTCGGCTAACGACAACATCACGCGCTTCGGCGCTCCCAGCCGGCCTCTGAGCCCTCACCCAGCCCATGCTCTGTTCACCGACAAGACCCGCTGCTTCGTGTATGGTCTTCAGCCCCGTGCTGTCCAGGGCATGCTGGACTTTGACTTCATCTGCAAGCGGAAGACTCCCTCCGTTGCCGGCATTATCTACACCTTCGGTGGCCAGTTCGTCTCCAAGATGTACTGGGGCACCAGCGAGACTCTCCTGCCTGTCTACCAGGAGGTCAGCAAGGCCATGGCTAAGCATCCTGATGTTGATGTTGTCGTAAACTTTGCCTCTTCCCGTAGTGTCTACAGCTCTACCCTAGAGCTGATGGAAAACCCCCAGATCAAGACCATCGCCATCATTGCTGAGGGTGTCCCCGAGCGTGTAAGTCAAATCACTACCATTATAAAAAAAAGGAAAAAACAAAGATGAGGTAGTTGGGCTTGAAAATTTAGTCTTTCATCCACCTTACTCAGTTCGACCCAAGCTAATGTAATTTTTTCCCTCAGCGTGCCCGTGAAATTGCCCACATTGCCGAGAAGAAGGGCGTAACCATAATCGGACCGGCCACTGTCGGTGGTATCAAGCCTGGCTGCTTCAAAATTGGCAACACTGGTGGCATGATGGACAACATTGTTGCGTCCAAGCTATACCGCAAGGGTTCTGTCGGCTACGTCTCCAAGTCTGGTGGCATGTCCAACGAACTCAACAACATTGTTTGCCAGGTCACTGACGGTGTGCACGAGGGTGTTGCCATTGGTGGTGATCGCTACCCTGGCACCACCTTCATTGATCACCTTCTGCGTTACCAGGCCGACCCCGATTGCAAGATCCTACTGCTTTTGGGTGAGGTCGGTGGTGTCGAAGAGTACAAGGTCATCAAGGCTGTTGAAGATGGTATCATCACCAAGCCCATTGTTGCCTGGGCTATTGGCACTTGCGCCAGCATGTTCAAGACCGAGGTCCAGTTTGGCCACGCTGGCGCCTTTGCCAACTCCAACCTGGAAACTGCTGTCATCAAGAACCAGAAGATGCGTGAGGCCGGCTTCCACGTTCCCAACACCTTCGAGGAGATGCCCGCTGTCCTGAAGGAAGTCTACGAAAAGTTGGTTGCGGATGGCACCATCGTCCCCAAGGCTGAGCCCGTGGTTCCCAAGATCCCCATTGACTACTCTTGGGCCCAGGAGCTGGGTCTCATCCGTAAGCCGGCTGCCTTCATCTCTACTATTTCCGATGATCGTGGCCAGGAGCTGTTGTACGCTGGCATGCCTATCTCTGATGTTTTCAAGGAGGATATTGGCATTGGTGGTGTCATGTCTCTATTGTGGTTCCGTCGCCGCCTGCCCGACTATGCTTCCAAGTTCCTTGAGATGGTTCTCATGCTCACTGCTGACCACGGTCCCGCTGTATCTGGCGCAATGAACACCATTATTACCACACGTGCTGGAAAGGACCTGATCAGCGCTCTGGTTTCTGGTCTTCTGACCATTGGTTCTCGTTTTGGTGGTGCCCTGGATGGTGCTGCCGAAGAATTCACCAAGGCTTTTGACAAGGGCTTGTCTCCTCGTGACTTCGTCGATGGCATGCGCAAGGCTAACAAGCTGATTCCCGGTATCGGACACAGAATCAAGTCTCGCAACAACCCAGATCTGCGTGTTGAGCTAGTCAAGGATTACGTCAAGTCCAACTTCCCCACTCACAAGTTACTTGACTACGCCTTGGCCGTTGAAACTGTTACCACCTCCAAGAAGGACAACCTGATTCTGAACGTTGATGGTTGCATTGCTGTGTGCTTCGTTGATCTAGTGCGCAACTGCGGTGCTTTCTCTCCTGAGGAGGCTGAGGACTACATGAAGATGGGTGTCCTCAACGGTCTGTTTGTTCTAGGACGTTCTATTGGTCTGATTGCCCACTACCTTGACCAGAAGCGTCTGCGTACTGGTCTGTACCGTCATCCTTGGGACGATATCACTTATCTGTTGCCCAACTTGAGCAAGGGCGCTCCTGGTGCTGAGGGTAGAGTGGAGGTGGCGATCTAAGTCCAAGTAAAATGGAGTTTTTTTTAGATCAAAAGAAGCAGCAGTAGTATGAATAAGAGTAATGACTAAAGACTGAAGAATTACATGCTCTGAATCACCATGTCCTGTTTCATGACTATTCCCGTGCCATGTCGCAGTTACAAAGGGGTGAAGAGGAAGCGTGGAAGTATTAAAGTGCCACTATTTATTGAGGTTGCCTTTTTTCAAGAGAAAATATGCATTAATCTCATGTCTCCCGGCTAGTTGATTACCATCATAGAATGTGCCGTTGGGTAAAGGGGACCGCCATCATAAATAAAGAATACATTGTGGTGCTCTCGGAGTCCTGGTTTTATATTAGCACAATTTCAAAGCATCAATTGAAAGAAGGGGCCGTAAAATATAGTATTCTGGCGTTTTAGCAGGCTTTATAGCTATTTGGTGATCAACAAATTTCGTTGAATGAGTTGAGCAAACATGAGTAGGAGGTGTTACACGAATGGCGTCGTGTCACGTGATGTGCGTGTGTATGGAAAAGAGTGGGGACGGTTAGTCCAGAGATTTCCCGAACGGCGGCCGCTGCGAAGCTTCGTGATGGTTGTCGATAGAAAAGGCTGGGATAAGAGTATTGGCGCCGGCTCAATGAGCACTTGATAAAAAGTTAAACAAAGTACTAAGAGTTGGTAAGTTCTCCTTTGGCATGTTCTTCTCTACAGTACACATGGTTTTGAGGACAGCTGCAAATTTAAGTCGGGAAAATACAGGCCGCTAACAAATTAAGTGTGGTGTGAAACAGTCTCCTTGACTTAGCTCACCTACGATCGCATACGGATAAATTGTGGTATTGCGTAGCTGCGACTATCATATATTTACTACGAATCTTATTCATCGCCCCTCCATGAAACTCTAATAGTGACAGCGACATTATCGACAGACGCTAGAAAAAGAACCCCCCCCCCCCTCGCATACTTGCACACAACCACAAATACACATCTCGTCATGAGCTTCTTTCAAATTACATTGCGGCGCTCGGCCATCGGTCTGCCGAAGCCAATCCGTGGCGTGCTTGCAGCTCTTGGCCTGCGCAAGCGTGAGCAGATTGTGTTCCACCCCACATCGCCCGAGTTCGTGGGTATGCTGATGAAGGTTAAGGAGCTGGTGGACGTCAAGACAGTGCCAAAGGCTCTCACTAGAGCCGAGGTCAAGTCGGCAAGGACGCCCGAGAAGGGTTTTGTCAAAATTGGGAATGTTCGCGAAGCATGAACACGCCGATGAGAAGATAGGACTGGTGTGGTAAAACGCTCAAGGGTAAAGCCGAGGTTGAAGAACACTACATGGCAGTAGTGTGTATGATACGATATCTGGAGGTGTACAATACAATAAAATCAGGTCAAACATCGCACGTGGCATACACCCAAACACCAAAAGGGACAATCAGGAGGGAGGCCAAACATCAATCTAAGGTTGCGCAATGTATATAAACAATAGAGATGCCCAGCCCAAGAACCGTAGAGACACCGACATCAAACAACGGAAAAGCAAACGTTACACCATCTATCCCGAGAAAAATCAAAACAATCAGACATAGTAAGAGCTACAAAAGCCAGGGAGCGAGAACGACAGCAAGAAAACAAGAAGAAAGCGACGAAAACAATGCCAGAGGCCGGAAATGACTACATATGCCCCAGCTTTGCTTGATCCACATACTCCTGCGACGGCGATTCGTAGTCCTGTGCAAAATACGTCTGCGCATTGCGTGCCAGCCACACGGAGAACTTGGACAGTTCCTCGCGAAGCCGGGACACAGATTGCTGGTCCATATTTGTCTGGGCTACAAGCTCGGGGAGAGATACTAATGAGAGGTCAAAATGGGCCCAGAAGAAGGCCCCAGAGAGATTAGCAGAGTAAAAAAAGGACAAGGGGGGGCGGGAAAGGAGGGCTGTACGTACCAAGCAAACGAGCCAAGTGTTCTGGGCCATATGTGTCACTGGGACCAGTGTACTTCTCAGAGCCGCTCTCCCATAGTTGAAGCATGTCGTGATACTGCGGTCTCTCAAATCTAGGGGGTGAATTAGCGTCTACCACTTGTCACGTAGCGAGCCGGAAAAAAGGCCCAAAAAAGCCATAGACGTACCTGTACAGAAGAATCTTGCCCAAGGCCTTTTCAAAGTACTCCCTGACCCCAGCCACGACTTCATGCAAAATATCCCAATTGGCGCTCTCGGGTGTGCGCAGTTTCTTCTCGGCCTGTAGATAGTCATCTAAAATCGTCGCCACCGGGTACGCATGTGGTGTGGGCACAAGCATATTGTTCTTGGTCACATTCTCCCAGTCATCGACTAGCAGAGCCTTAATATGGTCAGCAATTGGGAGTTGGATAGCTGGGCGAGCGTGGAACGCGTCCTCTTGCTCAAGATCGTAATCCCTAGCACGACGCGGCCCACGGCTCGAATGCGACGACCCTGCGCCACCTGCACCACCCGAGAGGTGGGTGTACGGGTGGAGATGCTGGCCGTGAGCGGCACTGCCGGAGCCTCCGGCAGTACCGCGTTCTTCGCTTCCGCGCACACTGCCTTCGGCACGACCTGCAAACTTTTTGCTTCCGCCCATGCCACCTCCAGCCTTCTGGCCGCCAGAGCCGCCAGTCCCAGAGCCACCAGCGCCCCCCGACGCAGATCCACTGCCGTTAAGGGAGCCCGCGCCGGAGCTGTTCTTGAGTGAGAGGCTCTTGGCCTGGATGGCGAGCTGGCTGGCAAGCTCCTTGTTCTCATCTGTAAACTTGCGCATGCGATCGCTAGTCACCCAGTCATCCCATGTATTCTTCCAACCCTTGTAATGCACCTTGAACTTCCAACCGTCGATAGAGGCAGCCTTTTGCACGTCAAGCACTTTGGCCTCGTACAGCATTTCATGGTGGAAGCAGAGAACGCGCTCATCCTTGACAAAGGGCGGTACAGCGTGGCGAGAAGGGGCCATGGTGATGGTATAAGAATGGAGCAAAGAAAGAGAAGCGGCAAAAAGCGACCGGATAAAAAGAAAAAAAGAAAAGCGACAAATAGAGAACCAAGGCGTAAGCGGTGAGAAGACTGAGTTGACAAAGTCCTGCTCTTCTACTTGTGCTGGCTCAGGCAATTCTGCTTCCTAATGAGCCCCCTTAGCACAACGACAATTTTATGGCAAGTCCCAAGTTGGCGACAATAGATTTTTAGGGGAGGAGGGGGTTCCTTTTTGTGAGAGGACTTCTGCTCCAGAACGTGGTGTGGTGGTTGTCTTGGTGGTTAATGCAGATGTTCGACAAGGCCCCGGAATGTTTGCACTTAGGAGAAGGCCGTGGGCATACAGTGTGTGAATTACATTTGACACTGTGAAAGCGTCACCATGTATCGTCACTTCAAAGGCCATCGAAAACCACCACGGTGAGACCACGGCAGAGACCAGTAGAAGGATTAGAAAGAGAGGCAATCGTAATCTCAGGCAAAATACGATCATGTGCAAGTCCATTCTACCCCATGAGCTTGTCTTTCTGCACTCAATCCCATAGCGTGTAGGCCGCAACCAGCTTCTACTTGCTGCTATTACGGCCTCTTTCATCTGGTAGCACGCAGCCTTGTCATCAAGGCTTCGGTTGTCAAGATAGGAGGACTGTGATTAAAACTGAGCAATATAGATATCCAGTAGTTCTGCAAATGCTGCCCAGCATCGCAGTACGATTATCACGTTCAGTGGTGGAGATATCACCCAGTTCCAGATTCGTCCCAGCCAGCATAACCCTCCTTTGAGAGCCATTGCCAAGCCTTGCTTACAAGGCAAAGCTCTGTCAGAAGGCTAAATTAAGCCCCAAGGAGGGCTATCAATCAAGCAAATCCACATGCGCCTGACTTCATGCCTTTTCAGCACCCAATGGCGCTTCCTCTGCATGTCACGCCTGGACGCTTGAAGATAGGCTCACCTTCACAGGACAAAGTGCACAGTCCTCTGCGCACTGTGATAGCGCGACGCGTTCGTGTCACAAACTTTTGGTCCTCATTTACCGCCCCTAATAGTCGCCTGCATGTGTGTTATTAGGGTTAATTGGGATGACCTCGTTGATTCTCACGGCTAATCCTGTGCGACAGACTCGAGCAGTGCATTTTGCCTTTACCAGGCAACCACCATTATAAAGTCGCTTATTTCAAATCCGGGTTTTCAAGATGCCGCCGACCGAGTCTTCGATCCTCAGCAAGTATCTCCTTCTGCCTTCCACGCTACCTGCCATCGTTTCCCTGGCCGACTTCACCGCCATGTTCCCCAAAGCCCAGCAGGCATCACCACACATCCGCACACTGTATCATGATTTGCAGGAACAGCGAGCAGAACTGATGGACGTTGTGGCAGCCAACATAGAGGAAGAAGTGGCACGTGGCCGGGAGCTGAGGCGTGCTGTGGTGCGACAGAGACGGCAAACAGAGGCAGACGAGGGAGACGACGAGGTTGCTGTTGAACAAGCTGTAAGCTTCTCCATGCTGGTCCTGTAACTAGCAGCGTTTCTGCCGCTAACAAAACGAACTACGCAGCTTTTGGGACCTGTCTCCGACCCCACCTCTGCGCCGGTAGGGGCGGCAGCGACGGCTACACACTCTCTGTCCTCCATCATTCCCGCCATGGACGCAGCGATGGATGCGGTAGACACCGAGCTACAAAGTCTGCAGGCCGAAGAGGAAGCCCTCCTGGAGGCTGTGAGACAGACGGTCGGGAGCCTGAGCGATCTGCGCTACGGGCGATTAGCAAACGCAGATCTACGCGATGAGGTGGTGGATGGGCTCAAGGCAGTTGAGACTGCATGCGGAGGCAAATAGGATGTGCTGGACACAAAGTAACAGCTTCTTGGATCACAGAACTATGACGAAAATCAAGATACGAATGCACACGCAATAAAATAAACCATGAACCTGCTATTAAATGTCACCTTCAACCAAGGAAAAAAAAAGCATCCAACAAGCATCAAAAATGAAGAAAAAAGAAGCCCCGCCGCCAAGTCCTGTAGTATGTGCCCGAAGAGAAGAAACAGGAATATATAAAGGTGATAGATGAAGTGATAAGTCAAACAGAGCGTCAAGTCATTAGCCAAGAGAGAAAATAAATTGCAGAGGTCTCCTCCCCTCTGGATAGGCCCGTTGCACTCTTACTGCGCAGTCGGAGCAGCAGCGGCGACGGCAGCACCAGCGCCAGCAGTGCTGTGAGCCTGGTTGCGGTTGCCCAAACGGCGGTTCCTAAGACCAGGATATAGTTAGTTAGCTGATAGCTAGACGGGTGAGCGGGCATGTATGGCATGCAAAACGTACATGAAGAGACGGGTGGCGAATGAAACGACCATCATAATCGACCACTGTGGCACCAGGTTGATGGCCCACATGACATAGGCAAAGGGAAGCTGGAGGTTGTACTGAGCCAGGGGGCCGTCCAAAGGATGGAAGAAGCCGTCTACCACAGACCACTGGGGCTTTGACACGGTTCTAGGCTCAGATTCTGACTCCGACTCAGGAGTAGTCTGGGAATCCTCAGAGTCAGGCGTGACCTTGGGAATTCCTTGGGCCTGAAGCTCAAGAAGAGTGTCCACCGAGACGGTGGTGATGTTTAGACGGTGGGTGTGGATGGTGGTGTTGGCAGGCGCCGGAAGCATGTCAAAGGCCCAGATGAAGCCAGGACTGCAAGCCCAGGCATTGCACAGGATCGGCTCATATTCGCAGTTGAGAATGGCAGTGTGCGGGGCCGAAGGCATGGAGGCAAACTTGGCAGCAGTTTCGTTGAAGATAGACTCAGCATGCCCGCAGAGACCTATGCACTTGCAATGTTAGCGTAGTCTCCAGTCACCAGGAATATGTGTTGTTCTTACCCTGACATGTCTTGTTGCCGCCAGTGATGAAAATCCACCATTGCTCGGGAGTCTTCGCGTCTTCCTCCACAGGTTCGTAGAGTGTGTCCTTCCACGACGGGAGGGCAAGAGGCTCAAGGACCTTTTTATTGAGCAGCACCTCGGGGACGACTTCCTCGATAGCCTCGGGGACAGCTGAGGGCGAAGGGATCATGGCAGTGAACTGGCCGATGACATTCTGGAACTTGGCCTTGTACTGGCCGAAGAAAGAGTCCTGGGCCTGAGCCACGGCGGGCAGAGCGAGGGCGATAGTTTGGTAGCGCATTGTAACAAGATGGTGTTGTTTGATCGCGTAGAAGCACTGTGAAGAGGAGGCCGCGTGGAGAACCGTTAGTGAGAGCTGACAACTGGAGGGAGGCGAGGCAACACCAAAGATCAGAGGAAGAAGAAAAAAAAAGCGCCAATGGGAAGGGATGAGTGGGAACAAATAGCAATGCAAGTCAACCAACAGAAGCAGGGGGGGGGCCAAACGGACAGCTGTAAGTAAACAAGGAAAAGGAGGGTGTTGTTATCTACAGCACTTGGTTATTTTATTTTGACCAGGACCAGGGGAAGGGGCCCAGGTGAAAGATCTTAGCGAGTGGAGACTAAATAAGATCAAAGGGGTGTTGAAATGCGGGAGCAGAAATGTGGCAGCAGAAATGCACAGAACAAGCAGCGAAGCAGGGGAAACAGGGAGTCGAGGAACACTGCGGTTCAATTTCCATGATATTATCATCATCAGCCATCATTTGCTTAGCTTAATTAGCCTTCTGCTTTGTTGATTGGCCAGCGCTCATTTGCATTGAAGCCGATTTGTGGAGACCTTGCGCCACAACACGTTGCCAGGACACCAGGGGTCAGAGAGACTGGGCGCCACATTTGTGCTGCTGAAAACACATGTGTGGCGCATCGGGAGCTAGCAGTGAATCTCGCCATCACAAGCATCATCGCCATCACGACTCTACGATAGAACCTCGAAGATAATGGTGAGTATTCTTGAGCTATGTACCTACCGCCAGTTTGCCACTATTAACACTGTAGCGCTATAGCCACCAAAACCCAGAATTCGAGGCGGTCGCAATCGTGCAAAAACCAGAGCATCCCCTACACAAGACACGCCAAGCCATGAGCCGCACCTCCAGACGCGCAGTCGCCGACAGCGCACATCAGTCGAATCTCTAGAGCTGCCAGACAAGCCAGTTGCATCGAAAGCGCGATCGAGAAAGACTCGTCAGCAGACACGCAGGGAGACCACAGGCGCGCAAGCACAGGATGAGACGGAAACTGCGTCTTCTTCGTCGCGTGCACAGCAGAGGCATGATGAGAAGAAGCAAAACCGGCGAGAATCAGATCAGGCCCATGGACCAGAGGTTGACAGCAGCCTAGACCACGAATCCCCCCATAGCGACCACGAAAACTCAGGGTCCGAGGAGCCTGCCCCGCCAAAACGCAAGCGCGGGCGTTCTTCAACAACACAAGCACCCAACACAACACAAATTCCCGCAGGTCCAACCTCAAAACGGCCGCGCCTCCTTCAACCTCCGCCCGCCAATGATGTGGCACAATCTCCCCAAACTTCAACATCAACCCCCGGAGCCCAGGCTCTCGTTGATCCCGTGCCGCGCAAATACCCTCACCTTGCTCCACGCGTGCGCCATATCCCGCGTTCTGTAATTGAAGAGAAATGGACTCCCCTTGAGGCGTCGTCACAAGCAGCAATCAAAGCCATCCTTCACCTTGCCGCACAACCCGCTCTAACTCGAGCTGGCACCAATGCTACGCGCCACAAGGCCGGCCTTGCTGCTATACGCGCCGTCAGCAAGCGCATCCAAAGCAAACTCAGTCGCGGTTTGCCGTTTCCCCCAGCTTCACCTGGCGGGGTCCCAGTGCGCGGCGGGCCGGCTGTGCCACGTCGTCGCAAAGATACTGACGCTGGCCGCGCTGACGAGCTAGATTTTGAAAAAACTTTGGCCGGCGTCAATGTGCTGGAGGGGGGCTTGGATACATTGCTGCACTCTGTTGCCCTCCTAGAAAAGGAGCGTGACAATCTGGTTCAGCAGATTGAAAAGGAACACGAACGAGCCGTCAAACTCGAGGGTGATGTGAAGAAGGAGGCCACCATGTGGAAGGAAAGTCTACGCAAAGCCCATGCACTCACGCCGGGCAAAACACAACAAGACAGCTCTTCTGGCGATAATGACAGAGCACTACGCCAGTTTTCTACCCCAGATGCTAGCGTATTGCCCGGTGAAGCCTTCCGCAATTTAGACGCCGAGAAAGGGGAGGTAGTCGAGGAGGTTTGTGACCTAGCACGCCAGGTGGCCAATCATATGGAAAGCATCCGCGGCAACATGGCACAGATTGAGGGCATCATCCCCCAGATTGGACGCACACGAGCAGCGCTACAGGTAGCATTAACAAAGAACCTAGACACGAAACAGGTGCAGACGGTGATGCTAGGGTAGGCTTAGCATGTAGCCGTTATTCACACACGGGTGCTGGGTAATGAAATGGTTGGAATTGGGGTGTAGTGGGGGGGGGGGGGGGGGGTTTTGGGATTTGGGGGTTACGGGGGGGGGAGG
>JAZBQP010000415.1:0-17044 GCA_038407015.1 Ceratocystis ficicola | reverse complement strand
AGGAAAGAAAAAGAATATTGCATACCAAAAAAAAAAAAATAAAAAAAATGGATTTTTAGGATGAAAAAAGAAAGGCCAAATGAATCGTTAACAGGCGAAAAGAAGCACAAAAAAAAAAAAAAAAAAAAAAAGAAAAAAAGAAAAAAAGAAAAAAAGAAAAAAAGAAAAAAAGAAAAAAAGGCACAAGAGAAGGAAGAAGAAATAAATAGGAACACAATGCAGGAGACAACGAAAGCAAAGAAATTTTCGAGAGGAAAAATCGAGGCAGAAGCAAAAGAAGCAGCCGGTAGTGCCTCCCTTTCCCAGATCATAGGTTCCTTCCTTCCCTAGGCTTCCCGCTTGTGCTTTTTTCTTGCTTTGTCCTCAGGCTTTGTTCTGGTACCAAAAAGAGGAGACCAAAACGGCAATAACGTACACCTGGGCAACTACGATACGATGGCAGCAAGAAAGTAGAACAAGAGGAAACAATGTGAAAAATTGAATTGAAAAAAGGCCACGATAAGGAAGAAACAAAAAAGGTACATTCAAAGACATGCAGAAGACACGAGACATGGCACACGTACTCATGCTCATGTAACTCAATCAAGATCAGGCCAAGTACAGTACATGATGTGCTACAGTATATCTACGATACCCTCCAAAACAAACAAGACCTGGCCGAGAGACGCCCCACAGAAAACAGCAACAAAGAGAGAGCCCAAGACGGGAAAATGAGGCTGCACCTCTGGTTGACCACCCTCACTTGGGCCCTACTTGTTGAGCTTCCAGTGTGTCGCCTATCCATTGTCTAGCTCACTCTCTTTGTTCGTTGTGGTGTTGTTTGATGTGTTGTTTTGCACCAAGATGCAAAAGGAAGCAGCAAATAACATGCATGCATGCCATATCTTCCTAGTTGAGGATCAACGTGTAATTTCCAACTTCCAGCCTTCCAACCTCCATCTTGGGCTTTTTTTCTCTTCTTTGACACAAGAGCCCCTGGCTTGGTTCCCTAACACTAGACTACTTGCCACGACTACTGCTGCTGCTGCTACGGCTACTTTGTCTTTCCCCAGCCTCCATCTTCATAAACATCCTCCCCCAATCATAACACACGCAAGAGCCCTTCGATTGCCCCGGCTGTTCGTTCTGCCATCTCCCTTCTTATTTCCCCGGACGACATCTTCTGGCTTTTATATAACCCATCGGGATCTTGGATGCAAGATTCAGGAGATAACATGGCATCTCAATATTGGGCTGCAAGCAGTAGTCTGGGACGGGCGGACGGACCTTCAAGTCCATCCATCACAACCGAAAAACGCCATAATCCATAATCCAAGCTTGGTTTTTGCTCAACATAGAGCATGACATACGGTATATTTGTCACCATCCCTTGCCCTGTCCTGCCTTTAGTCCTGTCTCTACTTTGTCTCTAGCCCTGGATCCAGACACAACTAGACACAAAAGAGCAGCACATAAAGGGGTCCGTGAAAAAGGGCTGCTCTATCCCGTAAAAGGGCAGAGTGAAATTGGGCAAGCCGCCCTCGTGTCCTTCCCATGTAGAGAAGCAAAACACATCACACACAGACGTCT
This sequence comes from Ceratocystis ficicola, assembly GCA_038407015.1. Classification (NCBI taxonomy): domain Eukaryota; kingdom Fungi; phylum Ascomycota; class Sordariomycetes; order Microascales; family Ceratocystidaceae; genus Ceratocystis; species Ceratocystis ficicola. The sequence goes on along the minus strand of JAZBQP010000415.1, from coordinate 15,475 downwards.
TACACAATAAACAACAGCCTATTGCCAACAAGAGAGGCCAAACAAGCTCTGCCACACACAGTCGGCAAATAAATAACTTGTTTGCAGCAGTTGTTTCTTGACACTCGTCTTCTCCCTTTATTCCCCTGGCCTAAGTTCCCACCTAGTAACGGCCATGGCAACAAATCCCGACATTTGCTGTTGGGCCCTCGCCACCCTGGCCCTTTTCTTCGTGCTGGTCCCTGCTATTATCCTTCATCCTTGACTTATTTTAGTTGTTTTACCAAGTAGTATAACTGTGGTAAAATCTCTGTAGGTCTACCGTCTTGACTTGTCCAGGAACAACAGGGCAACAAGGGCTCTTCCGTATCGTCTGAGTTTAGATGTAGGTAGAATAAGAGGTTCCAGATTGACCGCTATGGACATAGACATGCAATGTAGCGCCAAAAGCAGAGCTGCAAGCTGATAGCTAGCCAAGATTAGACTAGAGTATGACGTCTTGACAAGGACTGACCGCTTCTTTTAGCTAGGGGGCGAGGAGCGACCTGGTGGGAGGTATGTTGTGAATCAAGAGGCTTGGTGTGAGAATGTGTTCAAGGGTTACTAAGGGCTAACATTCTGCGGCACCTGTGAGACTGGCAGCTGTCGTGCTGGTCTGCCAGCTGCAGACTCACATCATTTGCATTCCTTCCCATCTTCACATGCCGCTGCGGCTTTGTGACCAAGGCATGGTAAGACAACAGGTTCTCCGACACAACTCTATCCTCTTCCTCTCCCGCTCTTTTGCCCTTACACTTTTTACAGTCAGGCAATATTGAGCCTTCATCTAGCCTAACTTCTCCATCTACTGTGTGCCATTGTATACTACTCTTTTTGTTTGTTGTTGCTTGTTGTTGCTTGTGGCTTGTTGTGCTAGAGGCTCGTGCTACAGCTCCAAGCTTGCTTGCTCTCACCCCAATCAAGGCTAACTCACAGCTTACAGTAGAACCTCGCACAAACAACGCATCGTCTTGACGCGATTCGTTGGCGCCTCATGGACGAGTTTACTGCCGACTTATTCGTCAGCCGAGACCCGTCACCAGATGGAGAGCATGCGCCTCTGCGTGTGTGTGACAAGGACCGGTACCAGCAACAGAGGCAGGGCTCGCCTCACGCTGGTGGCCACAATGACAAGCCGTCACGCCAGAAAACAAGTCCTTCAAAGTCTAGCAATATCGTCCCAGTAGCACCGGCTCCACAACCGCGGGCCCAGGAGGCCAAAGGAGGCGGCTTCAGACAGCGAATAGCTGCTTTACGTGACAAAGCCTCGCTGCAGGATCGCTTGCTGGAAACGTGAGTCTCACCAGATTGATTCTTAGGGTTTCTTGATATAAATTCAGCGGAAATGCCTCTATACTTTTCATCTACAGTCATATTCTTTTGTCTTGATTTTTTATTTTATTCCTGCACCGTTGGATAGCTACTCTTTCTTCTTGGTCCCCTCTTCCTGATGTGTAGGCTTGTGCCAAGATCACTCCAAAATGAAGCGCAGAAAGAAGAACACTCCCCATCGAAGCCCGCGTCAATTTCTAGCTAGCCTCAAGCTAACCCCGTTGCCCTTGAAAAGAATTCTTGCGCAAATAGTTCCCGAAGATGATCCTGCCGCTGCTAGCAGGCCACCGGTGCCACAGGCCACCGGCATGGAGTTTTATGAAAACCGCCCTAACTTTAACATTAATACCATGTCTAATAACTTCCGCCGCTTCAATGCCCGCATTGGCGTCGTCTTCAAGTTCCAGGAGCAAGTGATCCGCATTCTTACCTGGCAGCGTTACTCGCATACCCTCTCCGTGTTAGCCGTATACAGCTTCGTTTGCCTAGACCCGCATCTCCTCCCCATCCTCCCCCTTGCTGTCCTAATGTTGGGGGTCTTTATACCCGGCTTTTTGGCCCGCCATCCGGCCCCACCACGCGGGCCCGGACCACTGACTTACTCGCCTGGAGGCCCTCCCATAGCTCCCGCGCACGCTGCTAAGCCTGCCAAGGAGCTCAGCCGCAACTTTCTACAGAACATGCGCGACCTGCAGAATTGCATGGATGACTTTTGCGTTGGCCACGACCAAGTCGCTTCTACCATTGTGCCCATTACAAACTTTAGTGATGAGGCGCATTCGTCTGCCATCTTCGTCTTCATGTTTGCTGCTAGCGTGCTCATGTCCATCTCGGCCCACCTCCTTCCATGGCGGTTGCTGTTTCTCGCTGGCGGTTGGGCCGTATTTGGCATGCACCACCCTCGAATTGCCGCCATACTAGAGGCTACACGACGTACACACGCCGAATCACAAGAGGCCTTAGCCAAGCGTTGGCTCGACACATGGATCCGCCACGATATCATCTTAGACAGTGCTCCCGAGACGCGCGAAGTCGAAGTATTTGAGCTGCAGCGCATGATAGCTGGTAGCGGTGAGTGGGAGCCGTGGCTATTCTCCCCATCCCCATATGATCCGCTGTCACAACCACGTCTCGCGGCCGAGCGGCCACGCGGCACGCGTTTCTTCGAGGACGTCCTCCCGCCCGAAGGCTGGGAGTGGAGTGAGAAGAAGTGGGCATTAGATCTATGGAGTCGCGAGTGGGTTGAAGAGCGCATCATCACGGGTGTTGAGATCGAGACGGAGGGCGAGCGCTGGGTATATGACATGCCGAGTGCAACGAGTGTGGCAGACGCCAAGATGGACCCCACCGGTGTGGCCCCGCTCAGTTCCGGGGATGACAATGGGTCGATAGCATCGTTGTTGGTAGCTCTAGAGCCATTGCAGGGCGTAGCGGGGGACACACTACAAACCAAGACGGGGCTAGACGCATGGGTCGAAGGCGAGGGAGTTGTTCAGCACGGTGAGTGGAGGCGGCGACGGTGGGTGCGCATTGTCAAACGACAGCAGCTGGTCGAGGAGGCGTGACTTGAATCTGAGATTCACAGCTAGCCTACGCAAATACATTGATTCAGACACCTACACATTGGCGTATCCATACAAAGTAAAATGGTATTTATTAAAACACAAAATGTATGTGAAAGGCATATAACATGCAACACCAACACCCCCTTGCAGCCAAAGTCTCCAAAAATGAGTGCCCATGAGGAAAGTCGTGTTTCTTTTTTTGCGCATATTGTCGAGTCTCACAACCGAGACAAAGAAGGAAAAGGGGAAAGAGAAAGGCGGGCGGTGGTACTCGGGTGAAGAGGGAGGTGGGAGATGAGAAAGACGACAATACCTAAACAAGAGAAACAAAAGAGGAATGAAAAAGTGAAGAAAGAAGAGGGTAAATAAACAAGCCTAGCAACAAAACATCATGCAAGTGATTAAATAAGATGAAGCGAAGACGTGAGATTCGAGTAAGGAAACGAAAAATTCTAAAACTGCCAGATAATGAGTCATAAGAAAGTCGACCGAGCTAGACGTGAAATTAACAAAATAGAGAAGTCTAGGAGAGAGAAGCCTGTTTGTGGAAAAGTGCAGCATGCATCAAGTACACCCATGTTCATGAGCGCAGCTTGTCTAAGTGATCCCGATGCTGCTCTTGCTGTGCAGCCATTACCTGCATAGCACGCACCGGCAGTGGTGGAGTTGGCAGAGGATCGTGGGAGACAAAAGCACCAGAGGGAAGAACCGAGGCAGACGGCTGGTCAGGACCATTCTCCGCAACACCGGACGGCAGCACCATGGCATCAAGGATAGCCAGAATGTTAGCCGTCTTGCCGCGGCCATCGTCAATTTCAAAAGCTAGCTTGCGTGCTCGCTCAATCAGCACATTGACAACGCTGCGGGCGTAGACGAAGCTCCCCATGTTCTCCATGTAGGAGACAGCGTAGCGCTTAACATCGGCATCGGTCGTCTTTTGGCGCAGGATGTTTATGAGCTGGGTGTTGGCGGGATCCGCACGAATAGCATGAATGATGGGAAAAGAGAACTTGCCCTCGGTCAGATCCTCACAGAGGCCTTTATTGTGGGAGTACTCGCGGGACGAGAGGTTGAGGTAGTCATCACGAATCTGAAAAATAAGCCCCACCAAATTGACCAGCGATACGCAATCGACAAGCGATCGCGATTCGGCCTGCATCAGCTTTATCCCCAGACGAAACAGGCCACCCGTCTTGTTGCCGACCATCTCAAGATAGTCCTCTTCGGACGGACAGGTCAAATTATCGCGCCAGAACAGGTCCATACCCTGGCCACGGTGCAGGTGTAGCATTTCATCGGCAAAAATGGAGATCGCATTTGGACTTCGAAGACGCTGAACCTCTTGCAGGGCCTGAAAGTAAATGTAGTTGGCCGAGTTGATAGTCTGGGCCACACCAAAGATGTTGTGCGCCACAGGCAAACCGCGACGCAGAGATGATGAATCCTCGACGTCATCAATGAGTAGAGAGGCAGTGTGAAGCATTCCGACAACCTGAGTAATTATGGCCAAGCTTTCGGCAGGCACTTCTAGCCACACATCAAAAGCCCTGATCAGCTGCGCGCGGAAGTCCTTTCCAGGATGTGCGTAGAGGTAATCGAACGGACCACAAACCGCCTTTTCCTTTTCAGGGGTCCAAAGCTTGCGACCAGTGAAGTCAAGGTCCTCGGTGGCATATCGCGAAGGGTCGGGTGGCGGGGGTGGCGGCGGCATTGTTTGGGTCACAAATGGCTGGGCAGATCTGGGGTGTGAGCGAGAGTGTGACGTGTATGATTGTGAGCGGGAATGAGAGTAGGAAAGCGACAGCGAGAGTGATAGAGATTGCGAACGAGAGCGAGCTCGCGAGTTTACGCGGGGAGGACCAGGTGCAGACGAGGCGGAGCCAGCAAGACCGGAAACTGAAGAGTCCGTAGAGGGCGAGGGTGACGAGGAGGGTTGTAATGCGGAGGTAGCAGCAGGAGCGGCGGTGGCAGACTCGGGAACGTGAGCGAGCCTGTAGGTGACTGTGGTTGAAGAAGGCGCAGAGGGGAAAGATGTGGTGTTATAGGCGGTTGTCGTCGTTGCAGGAGTGGAGGCGCGGCGAGCAGCACGGGCGTTCTGGTGACCTGTGGATGACGTTCGGGGGGGGATTTGAGTGGGAGGTGGCGGCGGCGTCGAGTAATAGGAGGGGGAAGGTAACGAGCCAAATGTCGCAATAGTAGCTAAGCTAGAAGCCGTTGAGATCGACGAGGCAGCAATGTTTTCGGGGCTAGGGCCAGGGGCTGTCGGGGGTGGAGATATCGTGGCCTTGAGAGTTTTGGTAGGGCTTGGGGTAGAAGAGGGTCCAGAGCGGGGTGGGGAGGCAGCAGAATAACACTGTATTTTGTCCTTGTCTCGGGACAAACGCTTATACCACTGCATTCTAAGGGTTGGATAGGGTTGATGTGATTAAAGAGAGTCAGAGATAGTATCGCAGGCCGGATGGCACGAGATCAATATCGAAAATTTGAAGAACTGGTTGTTGGATGTGAAAGCCACAATTTGAATCCGGCTGCATCCAACTTTGGGCCTGACACGGCAGATGCAAGGCGAGACGCGGCCAAGAGGTTATGGGCGATGCAGCGTCAAGTGGCTGGCTGGGCTGGTCTTGAGTGACTGGATGAAGCTTAGGCTAGAGCTCTCTCTGGCTTGGTTAGTAACACTAGTAGGCGGCCCGTGCTATACCTTGGCAGATGGTTTCAATACATGAACTCAAGTTTGAGGTTGTGTATTACAAACACACGTCGATCGGACGGCAGGCCAGACGTAGTGCGAGGTAACTGCAGATGGAGGGCAGTTAGGAGGCGTAAATGAGGGGGGAGAAAGGGTCGCAAAAGGAGGAACAGGACAGGAACAAGAAGATGGTCGAAGAAGAGCAAGCAGATGTCCAATTACTCCTGAATTAGCAGTGTGTCAAGAATGAAGACTCGACCAAGAACAAGTAATCACAGACCGGAAACACGAGATAATGGCCGGAAAATACGAGCAGGAAATGTGAGGAGATGGTGGTTCAAGCCAAGCTTCTGTCTTGGTAGAGGCCGTCTTGGGAGAGAATTTGCCTATGAAAATTAAAGAATCAAAGGACAAAGAAGAGGGATAGGACAAGACGGGGAGGATATACCAGAAGTAAGAGGGGAGAGAAGAAGAGGAAGATAAATGGAATTAAAGATCAATAAATTAATATAAAATGCAGCATGCAACAGAAGGAAAGCTAGGAATGAGATGCAGCCCTTTCTCGCTTCTAAGTTTTCTTGGTCCAGCTAATTGTTTCTTTTTATATGTTAAATCCTTTTATTTCTCCTCCCATTCTAATGAATGTCCCTTATCCTCTACAATACTCCAGGAGGGTGCGTTGCTGGCTGCTGTATTTGCGTTGGCCATGGTGACTAAAGACACGCTATATCTCCCACGGTGATAAGCCGTCCCTATCTCTCTCTCGTACGTGCTAAGCTTCTTTCCGCCTGTGTCTCTTTTTACATTCGTTTGCTGTCTCTGGTCTCTGTGGTACTCTCGTATATTTTCTTCTTCAAAGTATCTTGTATCTCTCCTCTCTCCCCTAGCATGCATCACTCACCCTTCTAACAAGGGGTCGTGCCAACCTAGGCAAGCTCCTTGCAAGCACAAGCACAAAGTCTGGCTACGTCTGACTAACTTTCACAGTAAGACAATGAGGAGAAAGGAGCGATGATTAATCTGGCTTGACAACTGCTGACTAGGCTCTGGACCAGCTGGGTGCAGAGGAGGAGACCCGACCTAGCCCACAGGTCTAGCTTGCTCTTAATATTGGCATGTGCATGTTCACGTGCTATATATTTACTTGACACATGCTCACACTCATGCTCATACACACCCACAAACAGACAAACGAGCACAAGCAGACAGGCAGACAGGCAATCAGGCAATCAGGAAAACAATCAAATAGACATGCAGACATGCACTTGTGCATTTGCCTCTACTTTCTGACCACAACTAGCACTTTCTAATAACTTGCACCACGCTACATGAGAGCCCCTCCCTGCTCTCGGCCTCCCTCCTCTAGTTCAAGGTTCCTTTTGTGCTGTCATCGTACATAACACCCATACATTATTACACTTACATCGAACTTCCCTGCTATCCCATTGGCACCCCCGACCCGTATGTGCATAACACAAATGCAGAGCACATGCAACCCACAGTTTAGGACATCTCTCCACTTCATAGCATCACAGAAACAACACAACCTTCCAAATGAGTAATCCCGCTTTGCTGCCTCATCCGTGGTTTGACTTGGTTGGTATATATCAACCCAGCCTAACATTACTCAGCCCAGCCAGGCCAATCTTTGCCCAGCCGAGTGATACGGAAACAGCGAGGAATAGAGCAAGGGAATAGTTAATCATTTCCGCATATTACATGAACTGCCTTGCCCTCCCCAGCCACGACGACGGCCACAGCGAGGCCTTGCCTGCTATCCTTGGCTCTCTTTCATCTGATTGTCTATCGCAGCTCCTATTGTGGAACTCTCTTTTGCGTGCTCATCTTCATTCCCACCTCCCACAGACCTCTCTCACTTGCTTCTACCCCTTCATCTAGTCTTCTGTCCTGCACAAGAACAACAGCATCTTACAAGGCTACCTACCCCCTTGTTCTTTTACAGGCCTTATCCTGGCCCCCACATCTCCCATTTCATCCCATAGCCGAATGAGAGCTGAACAAAAAGATGACGCCCAGTGATCCCTACTTAATGACCGTTATTGTGAGCAAAAGGCTAAGGGGCAAAAAGAGCCACGGTAAGTAACCCAATCTTGGTACCCCCTAACCCTATTGGTTTATATAACCCTAATATAGATACTGCGCCGTTGCCCCGCCAGCTGGCCTTTTGTCTCTCAAGCTTTTCCCTTACGTCAAAAGTCAACAAAGACACATGAACAAGAAGAACGTCATCGCCAAAACCACTAGTTTTGGTTCGACACTCATTTTGGTTTTCAACGCTCGTTTTGTTATTGCTATTCACTACCAAATCTATTAGTTACCCTTCTCCTTTCTTTACATTTTTGCCTTGCTTGGTTGTTTGCTGCCAATATCTGTCTACACCGCCCATCGTCCACTCAGTCTCTGGCTTGTTTTCTTCGCACCAGAACCAACTTGACGCCATCCCTCAACTGATCTCCCTTGCTCTCCCACCGCCGTCATCTTTATTTTGTCTTATCAGCGTCTCCTGGTGCTTTGTTTAACCATTCCCTTGCGTCTCTCGCCTCGCTCAACCCCCCTCCTTCGATCTTGTCCCCCAGCTCCCTCCCACCCACATTGGCAATCTGACACAAATACTCGTGTTACGAACTCAGCAAACGTATCGCTACAACTTGTTTCTCGTTCTTGACATTCGGCTAGCCAAGCTGCCTCCCCTTACGTCCCTGCCTCCCGCAATGGAAGCCCTTCTCTCTCTAGCCTTTGACAATCTCTCATCCTACGATGGGCCCAAGGTGCGCAAAGGACTGCGCCAGGTGGAAGGCCTCCTAGCCCAAATATGCCTCTCTCAGGATTCATCATCACCAACATCATCGTCGGCCGACATCACGGGACATGATCCCTCCGACCTAGAAGCGCCGCCGGCTCGAAAGGGCCTGGCCCAGCTAGGTGACGATCCAGCCTTCCAAGAGTTTTTCAAGCTGCAAGAAGGCTTTGAATGGAACATTATGCTACGCCTAATCAACACGCTTGACCGGCTTATGGGGAAGGGCGACGACGGCCAGAACGACCTATTGATTTTGAATTCCCTCGACTTAATCCAGGGCGTGCTTTTGCTACATCCACCGAGCAAGACGCTTTTTGCGCGAGAACAGCATATGAATGTACGTAGAAAATATGCTTTTCCATGATAGGCCGACTTTCTAGGACAAGCTGTTTTCCATCTCCCCCTTGCCGAAACAAGGCAGACAGGCAGTCCGAGTTTCTTGCTAATTTTTACTTTCATCTTTTGCTAGTTGCTTCTCGATCTTCTCGAACCCGTCAACTGCCCCGCCATCCAGTCCGCGACACTACTTACCCTTGTTGTCGCCCTTATTGACACTCCCTTCAACACTCGCACTTTTGAAGCTCTCGACGGTCTACTGACAGTCACTTCGCTTTTCAAATCCCGTTCAACATCGCGCGAAGTCAAGATGAAGCTTGTCGAATTCCTCTACTTCTACCTCATGCCCGAAACGCCAATCTCTCGAGATGCCTCGCACGGCAGCTCAACATATGGAAGTATCATAATGAAGTTGGGCAGCGTCCGGTCCGGCAGCCACACCAGCTCTGGATCCGAGATCACTCTTGTTGACGAAGACACCGAGATCCTGACTACTAGCGAAAAACAGCAACTCCTAGGCAGGTATCTGAGTAATGTTGATGACCTGGTCAAAGACTTGCGCGTATGCACGCCGTTTGGCGGGGTGTGCTAGAAATAGGGATAGGATGAAATGGGGCGGGATGGGATAGGACGGGTACGGGCAGGAACTATTCCTGATATCGAATCTTTTTGTCGACCATTGTTTTCTTGTAATCATCTATTTGCACCAGGCGTTTGGGGTCATCATCATCAGCATTATCAGCATCATCAACCTTTGTTTCGATTTTATTTAACAATCTTCTTTCCTATTCTCTAATATTAGGCACCACAGCCCATCAGGATCAAGTCAGCAGACATCATTGAACTCCCAAATTCCGGTCATTGGAATTTAGTGATACTCGCAGTGAATGCAGGGGTTTAATTAGCATGTCATGTGCCATAGGGTTAATAATTGTTGCGAGGCGCCACGACCAACATACCTCAACAGTAGGGTTAGAAGGGTTGCACGTGACTTCAGCCACAGCTCCACCCATCCATAGCCACCGAGGGCAACGCCCCAAAAGACCACTGGAACACCCATGCTCATCTCATCCATAAATGAACCATTCGAGAGGAGCTGGGTGGCAGGGAGAGAAGGAAAGGGGGTATGGGAACTGGAACTAGAATAGATTAAGGTCTACTGGAATAAATGATCATAAGAACTAACAATAATGCACACACTACGATTCGATAACCCTAATTACTATTAACCCTGAATCATTAAACCTGACTAGGGGCACATCCTTGGCTAATTTTACGACCAGCCATTTATCAATTTTATATTCCAAGATATCGTAACACCACGCCACGCCTTGGCCCTATATATTGGTCAGCCATGTGTGCCTAGGCATCGCACTTACAGTGCAATATATCTTTACCGATACTCTATTGCACAGGCACGTGTAGAGCAGGAATTTGCGGCAATTCGCTGACTGCCTGAGATGAAAATTTCGCAAGTAAATGTTGGTATTCGAGAACATAGCTAGCTGTATAAGAGCTACAGTGACATATGAGAGGCTCATCTGTTCCGCAGTTATTCTCTTGTAGCCCTACTTTTGTAGAACTCCAGGACTTCTCAAGGCCTGCGATGATTGCTAGGGTGGCTCCTGTGGAGCTTGCTGTTGTGTTTCCTCCTAGTTGTTTGCATCACGACTATCCATCTTCCTTGCGCTTTCTTAACTAGCTCAAAGATGTGTTCTTCTGGTAATGAATACCAAGTCTTGTTGATAAAACGTGTAGCCTGTCATAATTATCTTCCTTGTTTCGCCGTATCTATTCTGAATACAGCTTTTCGTATGGCTCTAACAATATGTCATTGAATTGAGATCAGGGGAATATGGGTGCCACGGACATATCCTAAAACTCCTTTTTCTAGGTTCAGAAGGACCTCATGAGTGTTATGCCATGGTGCACCATATTATAAGCTAGGTAGGTTGTTTCAGTGTGGTGGATGTTTTCTTTTGAGTCATGTGATGCTTGTATCTCTGCCAATGGAGCGTTGGACGACTTGTAAGCTCTGAATATTGGATTAGATAGAGTTGATGATGGCAGTAGGAAGGTGGCTCTTCTGCCTCTTCAAGAAGAAGTCATGTCCTCAAGTAACTGATGTTGTTGTTGAGGACTAACTGTCTAAGGGATTGCATCTAATGGATAAAGCACCCTTGTTAGCATAAGCTGCATAGTGGATTTAGTGCTTTGAATGCGTGATGATAGCCCTAAGTTTTATCAAAGGAGGATATGCATCGAAACGGAAAATTTTAATGCAGACTTGGCCATTTTGATAGCAAATGCTGTACAGAATAGTGGAGCAAAGAGCTACAGGGGTGTTTCAAAATTTGGGCTGCTATTGTCGCGTGGCGTCGCATGTGTGGCGCTGTGGCAAAAGAAAAGTAACAGGATAGATGGTGGCAACGCTGCCGGTATGCAGAGGGAGATGGCAAAAAAAGGGAAGGGGAGAGAAACGATCTAGAGAAAAAGACGCCAACATTTCCGAGTTAATCATCTGGTAATTGTCCATCGGGAACTTGTGGAATTTATAAATGACGGCAGCATGGCCGTGGTTTTGAACATCATGAAATGATGTTGTTATTAAACATGCTTCTTGGTAACCCTAAAGGTTGCTATTGAACCTACCGGCGGCTTCCTGACCGCGTTTCTATCCCTTATGTCTCGCATCGTTTTCCTACCGAGTGCTCTCTTGCGCGCCTGAGCCAATCTCCACCGGCTCCATGATTTCTCCTGGATGGTGCGGATTTCCAGCCACGCCTCTTGCATTCGTCGTCCGTAAGAGCCCAACCCCGGCATCCGGACCGGTATAGGTCCATGGTCCTACGCGAGCATCTGGCCCGGTATAAATATTTTGTGGCCTGTTAACCAACATTGTGGTGGTGTCATCCTGCTCTGTCTCCGACGTCGTGCCGTCGGAAAAGTGGGCTCTCCGGTCGCGGTACTTTTGCCACAGGACATACCCCACAAAGGAGAGCATCCCAGTTGCCGCGATCACACCAATTGCCAAGCCGGCTTTTGCGCCGCCGCTGAGAGACGATGGTGATGGGGATGCAGACGGTGATGGTACAGATGATGACGCCGAGGATGTAGGGCCATCACTCAAAGTGATGGCGCAAAAAACATCGCCATTGCTGGATACGGAGCAGTCTGCGCTAGCCGGACAGCATCCGCCTGGACCATTGGCGCAAAGGCGTTGGTCCGTGGCGCAGTTAACAGAAGTGATGCCTGGCGTTGCTGAGGTGCCAGTAATTGTAGCCACTGCAGGGCCAACACAACCGCCGGTGCCTTGGCATGTGAACCCGTACGCACAGCAGCCAAGACCCTCCGAACCAACCCCTGATGCTGACGGGCAGAGGAATGAGCCGGTGGGACAGAGTCGCGGACAGCAGGCCTCTTGGGTGGTTATGGTCCCTGATGACGTGGTAGTCGTGGTACACAAATACCCTGTGCTTTTGCAAATGTCAGGTACGCACGCGTCCGCCTCGCTGCAGCATTTGACGGCAGAGTCAGTTTGGACAAAACAGTACTGGGAAGCACCACAGCATAGCTCGGGTTGGTTGATTTCACCACCTATTCACATGCAAGAGTTAGTAGCTATTATAACCATACTAGGGGAGACAACTGAGCAAAGGCTTGAGCGTTAGGTACTTGTTTTTGAAAGAAGCCCTGGGTTACACAGAGCAGAGGCGAAGGAAGGATAAATACGAGAAAAAGGATGAAAAAGAATGAGCAAAAAGGACTGGAAGGGTGGAAGGGTCATGGAAGAGCTATGGAACAAAAAAAAGGTGAGTAGAAGCTGCGGTTACTTACAGTTGTGCCGGTCCGCTGGGCAACTTGGGTCATCACGCGGCTTCAACACTGCGAGGTCTTGCTGGAGAAAGGCAACTCCAAAGCCACGACGGCCGGGCACGCGTGCTGATTGAGTAGCGGGGGCGAGAAAAAGCAGGCAATATAAAAAGCTGGTAATCAGCTTCATTGCGGCCAAGTAACAGGGTGCATGGAAAAGGCGGCGACGGAATGTGGAAGAGCGTGAGGGCAAAGTGACGAGGGAGTCGGGCTGTGGGAAACATCCGTGTTAAATAAGCCTTGCCCAGCGGCTCGGGATAGGTAGGAGCTAGAGCAAATGAAATTCAACGAAAGAGGGGAATAGCTTCCATTATGCATGGCTTGAAGGAGGTGCCCTGCCATGCTGAATTCGTTTACGCGAGCGTAAAAGCCCAATGACTTGGTGCTTTAAGTCCTCTAAAGTCGGGCGCATTTGGGTCACACGAGGTGCATAATACTAGTCCGTATCGAGCTCGATCTGGCTACTAAGGATTTACAACATCGTAAGATGGGGTGTAGAATAGTATATGTGGGCTATTTCGACTATTTTTAATGGGATTTGTTTCATTGGCAAGCTGCTTAGGATCGTGACTGAGGTTTGGTGGGATTCTCGGTTCGGCGCTTCTTGGCCTGCCTCTTGAAAATTCCAAATCAAAAGACTGCCAGCTTCGGGAATCTACTGAAAAGCATGGGAGGATTTCGCAACCCCACTTATGGTATCTTCTCCTGAAAAATTAGAATTACGATGATGGCTAGAGGTCGATCAATGTTGAACATGTGTAAGCGGGAATGTGGTGCATGGAAACCTAGACGTAAATGAAACTGACGGCAGAGATTCTGCGTTATCTCGGCGCATTTTCGAATGCTTGGCAGCCACTAAGCGCGAGGGATAAGCGTGTTGCTGTTTTTGGAGCACGTGGTGTGCGTGGACGTCGCATCAGAATGCACAATGTTTGGAAGTAGGCTCGCGCCCCAGGGAAGCTGGCTGGCGGCTTGCCGTTTCCTCATGGGTCATTATTGATGTAGGTCGGAGGCATTTAGACATGAATAGATGCTACCAGTGCATGGCAGGAAGGCTTTCGCAGAGTCAGCATGGGGTCTTGGATATTGCTGCTGGTGGGATATTGGTCTCCCAGCGCTTGTGCTACACCATGCACTTTCCTGTGGTGGAGCATGTCCTATAAACGTGCATGCCGTCATGTGCCGAGTTTCTATGTCCATTAACACGCAAGTATTGAAATCAGAGTCTGTTCGCTTAAGAATTCCAGCTAGCTAGTCGAAAATAATTCCAATGAACATATTTTGACTGGCCTCTAGAGCTACATAGAACTGTGTCAGCAGCCAAGGACAGCCTTGTATTACATTGCACACGGCATTTAGGTAGCGGAAGGGATTACGTACAGGGAAGCAGTCGTGGCCATTGACAATAATTACGGCTGCTAGGTTACCACGTACAAACAATCGCTTCTATGGCTTGGACATGCGAACGAGCTTTCAAGAATGGCTACATGCTTGCGGTGTGCTACTAGCGGATGTATTTTGTACAACTGTTAGCTAGCATGGGCTAGTGATTGTGGAGCTTCTTGTTGTCTTCCGTATTTATTTCTTCGGAAGGCGTAAAGTAGCTAGGTATGCATTGCATTGTGTGCTCAGCTTTTGCATGAAAGTTTGTCAAGACCGGTCCTCATTGTTGTGAGGTCTCTATCAACGTGATCTTCAACTATTTAGACGAAACGACTTGCGTCGGATCGCTACGGTAATGTGAAACTGCATGGATGACTAAAAACGGGGATGTATGGTAGGTGGGGAGTCCTGGAGGAGAGAAAGGAGAGAATTGACGCGTACTGGTCTTATGGAAGCACTACTGTATTTAGATGCTGGCTGTTGCTGAGCGTGGCTGTGGGCTGTTGGGGTGGCCATTGCTATGGCTATGCATGATAGGGACTACTGGGCACAGATAGGAAGCGGATGGCGCGGCCCATACTGTTGATCGGGAGCCAGAACTGTAAAAGTTGGCATGGGTTGATCTTGAAGCACCTGAAAGATACTTGACGCATTATCCATAGAAAAGTCCGGGGAGTGTAATGATATTAGCTGCAGGCTATGCACAAATTATAGGCGAGTTTGGGACTAAAAAGCTCATAGTAGCTCGGCATTTCTTTGTGCTATCGAGCCAAAAGTCAGTGGGTAGGAGAGTACGTTAGACAGAAGGAGCCGGTCACAGGTAGTTGAGAGGCAAGTATGTTGGGCTAAAGCCTGTCAAGAGCAGACGGCGTCAAGATGCAAGGCCATGCTGCTGTATAATGGTACTTTATTCAAGAATTAGGCAAAACAGAGACACGCAAATAACAAATGAGGGCACGGGATGTCAGACTAGGGCAGGCAAAGGTTACTCTCTTCACATGCACCTTGCATCTATCCAAGAACTACGACAATCGGGATTCATTCACATCCGTCAAAAATATATAATGACGAGTAAGTCACAATGTGGTAAATTGAAGCCCGGGATGAGATTTTAGTGAGGGATAACCTGGACACAGGGGAACTCCCCTCTCTCCCTCTCTATTCTAAGCTGAAAATAGAATACTACACAAAGGAAATATTAATGAACTGACTCGAAAGAACTTGCCAACATAGACATCACGGAAAGGGCAAGGGCTCAATAAAAGTCATAAATGGGGGCAATTGACTCTGGGAAATAGATGCTTTTTGTTTGTGGATAAATATTATGCTTGCCAGTGCTGCTTGACGTTCTCAAGAATGGGGGGGGGGGGGGGGGGGGGTTTTTCGTCTCAACTATTGGGGTTGGAGGGGGAAAAGCTTGGCTTTTGTCCCCCCCCCAGGAACCACCCCCCGGAAAGT